>CM062295.1:313827580-313976156 GCA_031216915.1 Pictodentalium vernedei | reverse complement strand
AATACAGCTGTTATTTTATTTTGAGGTATTTTATTGTAAAAATTTTGTTCTCTTACTTATGCCATAGCAGACTTTCAGGTGGTGCTATTTACACATGGCAGCAGTTCCATGGCAAATTTCAGTTTCCACATGTTCTATGTTTCATTCCAAGCATTTTGGTATATAATTTATTGGGGTTATTCATTTTGGGCCTTTTTTAGACTTGAAAAAAAATTACATGAAATTTGACCAAAGTTAGGTTGGACGTCCCCTTAACACTGTTAATGGTATTTGTCAGTAAAAGCATACAAATATGCATATCACTGGTCCAAGCCCCACCCCCCCAGGGACAATGTCCCACCCCCTCCGACACACACACAAATCACAAATTTTATGTGAGTGGATGCCTATCTAGTCTTTGCCTATACCAACCCAAACCCCCCCCCCCCCCCCACCCCCCCACCCCCCCCCCCCCCCCCCCCCCCCCCTCAGTCCGGCCCTTTTTCCTTGCTCATGCAAGCCCATCCCGGTGCTTCAAACATGGAGGCTGAAACATCTTGGGCCGAAACGCCCCAGGACCAAAACGTTCAAGAACCAACAGTGGCAACACAAGCATTCCTTCTTCGTTCATGCCATTTATTCATGTAAATTCTTTGTTCAGTCTGTACATTTTTAGTGAGAAAATATTCATTCTTATTATCTTTTGACAGGTTTTATTGTACAATACAAATTACTCAATGCTACCAATACATATCGTTTTGTTTAAAAAAAAACACCTGTTGTTGCCGGTACAATGAAGTTGTGTGTGATTGTGGTAATTTCGTTTTCGTTTTTTTTTTTTTTAAAATATTTGAACTGTGTTTTGTATTACTCACATTAGAGAAGGTGCCCTCAGTATTCATAACTCCCATTGTGAAAAAAAACAAACAAAATAATCCTGTTGGTTCAAAATGAAGACAAAATACTCTGCTGGATTCTGGCATGATTTTTCTGAATCTGTTTGTATATAAGTAAGGGGAAGTAACTTAATTCTTGCGATATCTCATAACAGATTTTTTTTCAGTTTTTAACAAACTTTCAATTATATTTTTTTTTTACACAAAACGGATAAATTTGGTATGAACCATAACAATAGTATATATAAAAGGTCAGCTGAAGTTAATTGTACTTGAGAGATTATGTTTTTATTTAATTTATATTTTGAGTTTATATACTTTTGATTTATTTCACGTAACCGCGACAGTATGAGAATATATTTGGCATACAATGCAACTTGTTTAATTTTCAAAATAGAACAGGACAGCTATTTCTGAAAAGTGTCAAATCGGGAGAAAATAGGATGTGACCGTGAGAGTGTGAGTTGGTGCTTCAAACCGGGAGACTCACGGTGAAACCGGGAGAGTTAACAGGTCTGAAGGGAATACCTCCTCCAGAAACAGTAGTCCAGCATCAGTGCTAGGTGGTTTCAATGTGTAGCTCGGTGTGAAGCAATAACTATGTCTCATTTATGTACTGTCTTTAAAGTGTAGCTCACTGTGAAGCATTTGTATATGTTACCAGTGGCGTAGATAGCTTTTCGCTGGCTGAGGGGCAAGCCCAAAATTTTCCGACAGACCAAAAATTTTCCGACAGTGTAACAACAACAAAAACCCAAACAAACAGAAAGAATCTGTTGATTACTGCAAATGTACTGAAAATTGGTCTTTTTACCCCAAATTTACCCCAAATGGCATGTTTTTATCCCCAAAGCCAGCATTTTAATGTTATTAAGCATAAATTCGCCTAAAAAATGGTCCCAAAAAATTTCCGACAAAACTTCTGGTGGGGGGCCTCTGAGGACCCCCCCCCCGGCCCCCCCCTTTATCTATGCCACTGTATGTAACATGTCATACAAGCGTTAATATACAATCCTCAGACACTTTTAAATGAGTATAAAGCTTCTCATTCTCTGGACTATCTTTATATATTGGTTTCCTTCACTGAATTAGCATAACAGGTTATGCTGGCATTAAATGGAGAAATTATGTAATTCTCAATTACTTTGTTGGTGTTATGCCATTCTCTTTTCTTGTAAAAGAGAAGGACATATGCAATTCCTATCTCTTCTCCAATTCTCCTGTTGGAGCTATCCTTTATCGAAGTAATTGAGAGATTGGATTTTCCTTTATGTCCTAGGCCCTCCAGCCTTTTTACAATTCAGCTAGTCTGGGCCATTGGTTGTGGTATAAAAATATAAATTTTTAAGTAATTTGTATATTTTTTATACTTACCAATGGCCCAGATGGGGATGGCCCAGACGGGGATGGCCCTCTCATGAGTGGGCACTCATACCTCCCCTCTGATTATAACATTTAGCAGGCACTGTAGAAAGAATGATGGATGGAGCCAATTTTGGTACCTTCCTGGATACTGCGCATACGCAGATAACAAAAGTATGGAGGACCATATAGGACTTATTTTTTTAGCTCACCTGACTTTCAGTCAGGAGAGCTATAGTGATCACTCACCGTCCGTCGTCCGTGAACATGGTGTTTGCGTCTTCTCCTCCCAAACCGCTGAACCAATTTAATTGATATATGAGATAATAGTTTGTTATGACATCGCAATTTGATTTTGTTCAAATCAAGTTGCCCTGCCCGTGGGTAGGGCCACACCCAAAAAGTGTGCTGAAATCTTAAAAAATCTTCTTCTCATGAACCAGCAGTAGCAGAGACTTGATAAGAGAAGTTTGTGGGGCTATACTTGGCGTTGTTATGGGAGGGGCAAAATTTTTGGCCCCGCCCAAAATTTCTATTTTCCAAACCGAGAGGCTGATTTGAACCAAATTTTATGTGAGGGCTTATTGGGTCATAAGTACCTAATTTATGCTGATTTTTTTTTCCCCATAGCCCCATGGGAACCGCAGGAGCTAAAAATAGAAAAAAATTAAACCGCCCATATCTCCAAAACTGCACGGCACCGAGAATTTTTATTTGGTGTGAAGCTTCCTTAGGACCAACAGAAAGAATTGGTAAAAAAAAATTGCCATCGGTTTTATCATAGGGTACAGTTTTGGGACATTGAAAAAGTGCTGAGTCAGCACTTTTCAACACTGTAGGCAATGGGAAAAACATTAAAAAATCTTCTTCTCCAGATCCAGCAGGCAGAATCTTTTGATATTTGGTATGCAACATTGGAGGGTGGATCTGATTCAAGTTTGTTCAAATCGGCCCCCTGGGTTCATATTTGGGCTCAGTATAGGAGCCCGATTTCGAACTTACTGCATTTCAGGCAAATTTCTTTGAAAATATTCTTCTCCAGATCCAGCAGGCAGAATCTTTTGATATTTGGTATGCAACATTGTGGGTGGATCTGATTTAAGTTTGTTCAAATCGGCCCCTTGGGTTTATATTTGGGCTCAGTATAGGAGCCCAAATTTGAACTTACTGCATTTCAGGCAAATTTCTTTGAAAATATTCTTCTCCAGATCCAGCAGGCAGAATCTTTTGATATTTGGTATGCAACATTGTGGGTGGATCTGATTTAAGTTTGTTCAAATCGGCCCCTTGGGTTTATATTTGGGCTCAGTATAGGAGCCCAAATTTGAACTTAGTGCATTTCAGGCAAATTTCTTTGAAAATCTTCTTCTCAAGATCCAGCAGGCAGAATCTTTGGATATTGGGTATGCAACATTGTGGGGTGGATCTGATTCAAGTTTGTTCAAATCGGCTCCCTGGGTTTATATTTGGGCTCAGTATAGGAGCTCAAATTTGAACTTAGTGCTTTTCAGGCAAATTTCTTAAAAAATCTTCTTCTCCAGATCCAGCAGGCAGAATCTTTTGATATTTGGTATGCAACATTGTGGGCTGGATCTGATTCTATTTTGTTCAAATCGGCTCCCTAGATTCATATTTGGGCTCACTATAGAAGCTCGAATTTGAACTTAGTGCATTTCAGGCAAATTTCTTCAAAAATCTTCCACCTGTATTCATATTTGGGTTCAGTATAGGAGCCCGATTTCGAACTTAGTGCATTTCAGGCAAATTTCTTAAAAAATCTTCTTCTCAAGATCCAGCAGGCAGAATCTTGTGATATTTGGTATGCAGCATCCTTAGGGGGGTGAGATTCAAGTTTGTTCAAGCCATGTCCCTAGGTCCATATTTGGGCTCACTGTGGGAGTTTGAATTGTAACTTTGTTCAAAATGAGGAATTTTCTTAAAAAATCTTCTTCTTCAGATCCAGCAGTCGGAATGGTTTGATATGTGGTGAGTAGCTTACTTGGGCGGAGGGGGGGGGGGGGGGAGGGGGGATTCAAGTGTGTTAAAGCCAAGTCCATGGGTCCATATTTGGGCTCCCTGTGGGAGCCCAAATTATAACTTAGTCAATATGAGGAATTTTTATTTAAAAATCTTCTTCAGATTCAGCAGTTGGAATGTTTTGATATTTGGCATGGAGCAACCTTAGGGGGCTGAGATTCAAGTTTGTTCAAGCCAAGTCCCTTGGTTCATATTTGGGCTCACTATGGGAGCCTGAATGACAACTTAGTTCAAAATGAAGAATTTTCTTTAAAAATCTTCAGATCCAGCAGATGAATGCTTTTGATATTTTTTATGCAGCATCCTTAGGGGGGTAAGATTCAAGTTTGTTCAAGCCATGTCCCTAGGTCCATATGGGCTGATTGTGGGAGCTCGAATTGTAACTTAGTTCAAAATGAGGAATTTTCTTTAAAAATCTTTTTCTTCAGATCCAGCAGTCGGAATGTTTTGATATTTGGTGTGCAGAATCCTTAGGGGTGTGAGATTCAGGTTTGTTAAAGCCAAGTCCCTGGGTTCATATATGGGCTCCCTGTGGGAGCCCGAATTATGACTTAGTTCAGTATGAGGAATATCTTTAAAAATCTTTTTTTTGGATCCACTGGTCAGAATATTTGGATATTTGGTTTCAGCTTTTCTTAGGAGGAGCAGATGCAACTTGTGGAAATCAATTCTCTGGGTTGATATTTAGGCTACCATGTCAGGTGAGCGCCCTCAGGCCCCCTGGGGCCTCTTGTTGTTGTTTTTTTTTTCAAATTTTGGGGATTGGGGGGCAAAATTTGTGTTTGGCCCTGAATTAAATTGAGTTAGCACCAGCTAGTCGGGGCCATTGGTAAGTATAAAAAATATACAAATTACTTAAAATTTATCATTTTTAAACAGTCTTCTTATAGCCGGTCGAGTCTGAAGTAATGACTTCGTTCGCATCAGTTGAACCGAGGTCAGTACACTTTTTTCAGTTTCCTTTCAGTCTTTCATAATTTTCCTAAACAACGCATCAAATTTTGGGTTTGGAATTTCAAGCACAACTTCTAAAAGTGAATATTCTTTTGATCTTTGAAGCTGAGCTTTTCCACACCCATGACACGTCCAGGCAAAATGCAGTATTTTGAGACTTCTTATCCATCATCAATTTTCCATTGGAAGACTTGGCTGTAGAGTCTTTGACATGACGTTGTATGGAAGGAATTTTGAAAATGGTGCTCTTGAGTCGCCACGATTTTTCCAGCATGTTTCTATTTCAATAACACTTCATTAACTGCACCAGCGAATTTGTTCATTTCTAACTTCGAGACCGTAAATTCTCTGTTGAGCTGGGTTGCCGTGACATCATCCCTTCGTCATCCCATCTTCGACTTACAGAGATCATGTGACGTATCAAATAATGTCACGTACAGGATTCCCAAAAGTGCATGGGATATGCTTACGGTGTGTTACCTTTGAAGAGAATTTGCTCTAAAGTCATGGAGATATGTTTGAGGGTGTGCAGGTTTGCAACATGATTGTTTTTTTATGGTGTGTGTTTCAGGTACTTTTGAGGTACCTTTTGGGTGTGCCTTGCCAAAATATGAATTTGGCGTGGTTTCTGCCAGGTGTGGATGAGGTGCGTGGTGGAATTATGAAGTGTGGTTAAGGCGTGTACCTCAGAAATTTGTATAGCAGGTACCATACCTTAACCACACCCTAACCATACCTTTTGGGTGAGGTGTGACAACCGAAAAGTATAAGGGCCGTTTCCAGGCTGTGCAAAATAAGATGGTGGTAAACAATAGGAAAAAAGTGTTGTGACGCTTTTCTGCCTTCTGTTTTTACTACACCAACCATGCTGTTTACATCTTGTCAGTGAAGGGATAGAATAGAAACAAACTTTAGAACCAATTATTATACCCCCACAAAACAGTGTTTTAGGGGGGTATATAGGAGTCAACTTGTCCGTCGGTCGGTCGGTCGGTCGGTCGGTCGGCTGTCGTCGGTACGTTTCACATGTAAACTTGTGGAGCGAACTACTTCCACAGTTTTAGCTGCATTTTCCTGAAACTTCACAAAAATGATCAGCATGATGAGGACCAGTGCATGACATATTTTTTTTTCTGATCGGATTCAAGATGGCCGACTGGTGGCAGTATTGGATTTATTTTTTAGCTCACCGAAAGGAGTTCAACTTATCACTTGCCGTCCGTCGTCTGTCGTCGTGAACATTTTTCAAATGATTTCTCCTCTGAAACTGCTAGGTCGATTTGCTCGAAACTTGGTATGGATGTTTATTACCATATGTCAATTCAAGTTTGTTCAAATGAAATGGACATGCCCACTTGGGGCTCCAAAGGGGGCATAACTCTGATAGCACCGTATGAATTAAAGAAAAATTATTAAAAAATCTTCTTCTCCAGAACCAGTGGGCAGAATCTTTTGATACTTGGTATGCAGCATCTTGGTATGGGTCTGATTCAAGTTTGTTCAAATCGGCCCCCTGGATTCATATTTGGGCTCAGTATAGAAGCCCGAATTCAAACTTAGTGCATTTCAGGCAAATTTCTTTAAAAATCTTCTTCTCCAGATCCAGCAGGCAGAATCTTTTGATATTTGGTATGCAACATTGTGGGGTGGATCTGATTCAAGTTTGTTCAAATCGGACCCCTGGGTTCATATTTGGGCTCAGTTTAGGAGCCAAATTTGAACTTAGTGCATTTCAGGCAAATTTCTTTAAAAACCTTCTTCTCAAGATCCAGCAGGCAGAATCTTTTGATATTGGGTATGCAGCATGCTTAGGGGGGTTAGATTCAAGGTTGTTCAAGCCAAGTCCCTGGGTTCATATTTGGGCTCACTGTGGTAGCCCCAATTATAACTTAGTTCAAAATGAGGAATTTTCTTTAAAAATCTTCTTCAGATCCAGCAGTCGGAATGTTTTGGTATTTGGTATGCAGCATCCTTAGGGAGGTGAGATTCAAGTTTGTTCAAGCCATGTCCCTAGGTCCATATTTGGGCTCACTGTGGGAGCCCGAATGATAACTTAGTTCAAAATGAGGAATTTTCTTTAAAAATCTTCTTCTTCAGATCCAGCAGTCGGAATGTTTTGATATTTGGTATGTAGCATCCTTAGGGGGGTGAAATTGAAGTTTGTTCAAGCCATGTCGCTAGGTTCATATTTGGGCTCACTGTGGGAGCTTGAATTGTAACTTAGTTCGAAATGAGGAATTTTCTTAAAAAATCTTCTTCAGATTCAGCAGTCGGAATGTTTTGATATTTGGCATGCAGCATCCTGGGGGGGGGGGGGGGGGGGGGGGGGGGGGGGGAGATTCAAGTTTGTTCAAGCCAAGTCCCGGGGGTTCATATTTGGGCTCACTGTGGGAACCCAAATGATAATTTAGTTCAAAATGAGGAATTTTCTTTAAAAATCTTCTTCAGATCCAGCAGATGAATGCTTTTGATATTTGGTATGCAGCATCCTTAGGGGGGTAAGATTCAAGTTTGTTCAAGCCATGTCCCTAGTTCCATAAAATTTGTCTCTCATGACATCATTCCTTTGTAGTGTTGATGAACCATGTCTAACTGAATGTGACCCCAAATACTTCTTTGAACCACTTTGTTTGAATCACTTTGCCCGGTGAGCAATTAAGGCCCCTTGGGCCCTCTTGTTTATGTAAACTTATGGAGCGAACTACTTCTACAGTTTTAGCCGCATTTTCATGAATCTTCACAAACATGATCAACATGATGAGGGGAAGTGTGTGACATAATTTTTTTCCTGCTCGGTTTCAAGATGGCCGACTGGTGGCCATATTGGATTTTTTTATGTAAACTTGTGGAGCGAACTACTTCCACAGTTTTAGCTGCATTTTCATGAAACTTTACAAAAATGATCAACATGATGAGGGGAAGTGCATGACATATTTTTTTCCCCCGATCGGTTTCAAGATGGCCGACTGGCGGCCATATTGGATTTTTTTTTACTTAGAAAACTTGAATGACCCTTTTCAGTCACCCACACTAGGCGGTATGCCACGGTGGTGGTATAGCAGGCGACAGACCATCTCTAGCTCATGCTAGTGGGTATACCAGAGTCTCTTCATTCATTATACAGCTCGATGATTATTTATTTGTTTGTTGCGGTTTAATGCCTAATTAGTCCAACGAACCTGTGTTACTTGAAAAAGAAAATTGTCAACTGACCGACCGTGATTTTATGGGGATTTTACTGGATTAAATTAATTAACTTTCCTCTGCCTTACAAAGACCAATGTCAGTATACTGACTGTAATACTTTTCAGGCAGTTCAGAAGAGAACATTCTTCTTGTTGAGGATGAAGTTGACCGAACAAACTTAAATCTCCTTGTGAAAGTAGAAATGGATCTCTGCAATAGAAGGACATCCTGAAGAGAATGCTCTCAGTTCACTATGCAGTAGTCCACACATCGAGCCATGATCCAGCTAGTGCATGATTATATCCAACATTTCTTTCTAAAGTTGTTGACTGCCATTAACATTTGCTTTCATTTCAGATTATTTGATGTAGGAGGTCAAAGGTCAGAAAGGAAGAAATGGATTCACTGTTTTGAGGATGTAACAGCCATTATTTTCTGTGTAGCTATGAGTGAATATGACCAGGTTCTGCACGAGGATGAAACAACAGTATGTATAAAGGAGATTTCAGTATAGTTTTATTTATTGCAAGTACCAATCGTGTTATGTTTTCTAAACAATCGTTCCCGTGGGAACCCCGGGAAGTAAGCAGCACTTGTTTACTGTGGTAAACCAGTTCCGCTTTACTAGTAAAATAGGACCCAGTCACCAATGCTTGGGGTGAAAGTCCTCTAAAATGGGCAACATGTTGATCAACGATTGACTAGACTTGACTTCATCTCCATGTTGTGTCACGATTAGCCATGGTGCATAAATATGTGACGTTAACCACTAACAAACAAACAAACAAACTAAACAATCGTGTTATATTTTCTTCATTGGTGAGTCAGTTTAAATACTTCTCAGTACAAATTATTTGAATTTCCTAATATTGTTTCTGTGCCAAGTTATCACAATCTGTTACAACAACCAGGTTCCTTAACTGGTAGAGTGCTGGAAGTCCATATTTGTGCCTTATTCTGAAGTACAGGTACCACAGCTTGAAGGCTTATATTCAGTGCATGTACTTTGTATTATCATTGAAGTGATATTATTCAGTCTCTCAGGGTTTGCCTTGTTACAATTTATGGGAGAGTGCCCTAAGGGCACTCTCCCATAAATTATAACAGGGCAAAGACATGTGTACAAGATTTGATGGCCAAAAATAATTTAGCGTTCTACCAGTTAACTGTTTGCTTGCTGGAAGCCCAAGTTTGGGCTCCATTCTCAGCATTCCACCAAGGAATCACGGACAGAAAAAGACTGTTCATCTACATATACAAAAAGGTCTTATCAAGTACACAAAATGTGCTGCATTCTGCCAAGGACTCAAAAGATACAAAATCACTACAAAAACACCATACAAAAGGGGCTTGCCAAGTGCACAAAATGTTCTCAGGCTCAGTATTACCATAAACTTCTGAAGAGAGCTGGTCACACCCAGAAGCTACCATCAGCAATGGGACTTCAACAGCAGATCACTGCAAATGTTCCAAATATGCAATTGGTTCACCACATCTCCCCATTCAGTCTGAACATGGCAACACACTGTCTGATACCGATATGAACAGCCTTTAGAAAATGGCTAAAGCACTAAAGATCTGCAGCATGAACATTCTACTAACACCATGATATCTGAACTTATTCTGCTTGTGTGTCTCAGATGCACCAATAAGCGATATCAACCAAAACAAGACACAACCGAAAAATATAAAAATAATAAATGATCTAGTAGGTCCTTTTTAGCTCATCTTGATAAAGTCAAGCTGAGCTAATCTCATCGCTCTCCGTCTGTCGTCCGTCAACACCATGTTTTGGTCTTCTCCTCCAAAGCCACTTGGCCAATTCAAGTGAAAGTTTGTGTGAGTGATGGTCCCAATGGGGCATTTCATATTTGTTCAACTCAACATGCCCAGCCCCATAGCGAGGGACTGGGGGAAAATGCTTCAAAATATTTTTAAAATCTTCTCAAGAACCAGTGTGTACAATGACTTGATATATGCTATGGAGCTTCCATATGAGTTGTAGAATCAAATTTGTTCAAACAAAGTTCGTGAAGTAATATTTGGCTTTGTAATGGGAGGGGTAAGATTTTTGGCCCCGCCCAAAATTTCTATTTTCTGAACCGATGGTCCGGTATGAACCAAATTTGGTTTGTGGTATTATTGGGTCATAAGTACTTGACCCATGCAGAAAAAAATTGCTGCATCCCCATGGGAACCCTGGGAGCGTAAAATAGAAATATTTTCAAACGCCCATATTTCCCAAACCACAGGGAACAGAGAGCTGTTATTTGGTATGAAGTATCCTTAGGATCAGTAGAATTGAATGGTAAAAAAATATTGCCATCGGTTATGTTAGGGTGTTCTGTAATGGGCATTGAAAAAATGCTGAGTCAGCATATTTGCAAAAATTTTAAAAAATCTTTTCTCCAGAACCAATGATCAGAATCTTTTGATATTTGGTATACAGCATTCATAGGGGGGTCAGATAAAAGTTTGTTGAAATAAAGCTCATTGGTTCATATTTGGGCTCTCTACAGGAGCCCAAAGTTTCAACATAGGGTAATATGGGGAATATTCTTTAAAAATCTTCTTCTTCAGAACCACCAGTCAGAATGTTTTAATGTTTGGTATACATCATTGTTATGAGGGTCAGATTCAAGATTGTTCAAACCAAGTCCCTAGGTTAATATTTGGGCTTCCTATGGAAGCCCAAATTTTATCTTTGTTCTGTATGGAGGGTAATTTAAAAAAATCTTGTTCTTCAGATCCACCAGTCAGAATGCTTTGATATTTGGGATGCAACATCTCTAAGGGGGTCAGATTCAAGTTTGTTCAAATCAGATCCCTAGGTATATATTTGGGCTCACTATGGTAACCCAGATTTTTACTTAGTGCAATATGAGGAAATTTCTTTAAAAATCTTCTTCTTCAGATCCACCAGTTGGAATGCTTTTATATTTGGTATACAACATCTCTAGGGGGGTCAGATTCCAGGTTGTTCAATTTGAGTGCCTAGGTTAATATTTGGGCTCCATATGGGAACATGAAATTTAACTTAGTACAATATGAGGGAATTTCTTCAAAAATCTTCTTCTTTAGATCCACTGGTCAGAATGCTTTCACATTTGGTATACAACATCTCTAGGGGGGCCAGATTCAAGTTTGTTCAAATCGGATCCATAGGTTAATATTTGGGCTCGCTATGGTAGCCCAAATTTGAACTTAGTGCAATTCGAAGAAATTTCTTTACAGTTTCTCTTCTTCAGATCCAACAGTCAGAATGCTTTCATATTCGGTACACAACATCTCTAGGGAAGTCAGATTCAACTGTGTTCAAATCAAGAGTCTGGGTTATATTTAGGCTCTCTATGGGAGTCGGAATTGGCCATTTTGCTGAAGAATTAAAAATTTTGTATTCAGTACCCTCTAGAGGTGTGTAACTAAGATTAATCCACATAGGTTGTATCAAGGGGCTTCATAGGGGAGCTCTACATTTTACTTTATGATCAACTGAAGAAAAGGCATGATGTCCAGATTATTTTTGTCACTCCTGAGCGACTCGAGGATTGACAGTGTAGCTTATGGAGATGGCTTGCTTAATGTAGACTCATTCTTGGACTCTGTTTAAATTGTGTTCTGTTCAAGATGAGCGCTTCAGACCCCGTGGGGCCTCTTGTTTAGCCATCACTTGGCATCTGTCATATGTCATCTGTTAACTTTTGAAACTTGTCTTTTCAAAAGCACTGGGCGAAATTCAAACATATATTGCACAGACCATCATGGGAGTATACCCTTTCTACTTTGTTCAAGTGAAGCCATCTTTGGGCTGTGGTTAATGCCCCAAAAGCCTAAAAAAATAAAAATCTTCCCATGAACCACCAGAGAGAATGCCTTGATTTTGGTATGGAACTTCATTTGGTGCTGAAGATTTGTTCAAGGGAAGTTTGTAGGTCAATATTTGGGCTCTCTCTTGGGGCCTGGCCATTTTGGGCTTCACCCAAACATTGTATTTCAAGAACGAATGGGCTGATTTGAAACAAATTTGGTATGCAGCATTATTGGGTCATAAGTACTTGATTGATGCCCCCCCCCCCCCCCCCAAAAAAAAAAAAAAAAAATTTCACAGCTCTGTGGGAAGCCTATGGAGCTAAAAATAGAAAATGAACCACCATAGAGAATTCTTTGATATTTGGTATGGAACTTCCTTTGGTGGTGAAGATTAAAGTTTGGTCATGGCAATTTGGTAGGTCAGTATTTGGGATTTCTGGTTGCATGCCCATTTTGAGCTGCACCCCAAATTTCTATTTCATGAACCAATCAGCTGATTTGAACCAAATTTGGCATGTATAATTGGGAAAAAACTCAAATGCCCATGTGTCAAAAACTGCTTGGATTAGAATATTGTTTTTAGCTCACCTGAGCAAAGCTCAGGATGAGCTTTACTGATCACTTTTCGTCCGTCGTCGTTGGGCGTCAACAATCATCTCCTCCCAAACCACTAGGCCAATTTTAATAAAATTTTGTGGGATTGATCATTGGGTGGAACACTCGAAGAATTGTGTTCGAAATCTCCGTCGCCCATCTAATATGGCTGCCTTGGCTGCTGATTGGCAAAAACACATTAAAATCTTCTTCTTCAGAACCGCTGGATCAATTTGAATAAAATTTTGCTGGGGATAACCAGTGGGTGGTCCTCTCTCAGAATTGTGTTCGGTTTGTCCGCCCGCCGTCCAACATGGCTGCCACAGCTTCTGATTGGCTGTCGCTCCACCCCTAAATTTCTATTTTTTGAATCAAGAGATCGATTTGAACCAAATTTTTTTTGAGGACTTATTGGGTCATGAGTACTTGATTTATGCACAAAAAAAATTTCCTGCAGCCCCGTGGGAACCGCAGGAGCAAAAAATAGAAAAAAATTAAAACGCCCATATCTCCAAAACTGCACGGCATTGAGAATTTTTATTTGGTGTGCAGCTTCTTTAGGACCAACAGAAAGGATTGGTAAAAAAAAATTGCCATCGGTTTTATCATAGGGTACAGTTTCGGGACTTTGAAAAAGTGCTGAGTCAGCACTTTTTAACACTGTAGGCAATGGGAAAAACATTAAAAAATCTTCCTCTCCAGATCCAGCAGGCAGAATCTTTTGATATTTGGTATGCAACATTGTAGGGTGGATCTGATTCAGGTTTGTTCAAATCGGCCCCCTGGGTTCATATTTGGGCTCAGTATAGGAGCCCGATTTCGAACTTAGTGCATTTCTGGCAAATTTCTTAAAAAATCTTCTTCTCCAGATCCAGCAGGCAGAATCTTTTGATATTTGGTATGCAACATTGTGGGGTGGATCTGATTCAAGTTTGTTAAAATCGGCCCCCTGGGTTTATATTTGGGCTCAGTATAGGAGCCCAAATTTGAACTTACTGCATTTCAGGCAAATTTCTTTGAAAATCTTCTTCTCCAGATCCAGCAGGCAGAATCTTTTGATATTTGGCATGCAACATTGTAGGGTGGATCTGATTCAAGTTTGTTCAAATCGGCTCCCTAGATTCATATTTGGGCTCACTATAGGAGCTCGAATTCGAACTTAGTGCATTTCAGGCAAATTTCTTCAAAAATCTTCTTCTCCAGATCAAGCAGGCAGAATCTTTTGATATTTGGTATGCAACATTGTGGGGTGGATCTGATTCAAGTTTGTTCAAATCGGCCCCCTGGGTTTATATTTGGGCTCAGTATAGGAGCCCAAATTTGAACTTACTGCATTTCAGGCAAATTTCTTTGAAAATCTTCTTCTCCAGATCCAGCAGGCAGAATCTTTTGATATTTGGTATGCAACGTTGCGGGGTAGATCTGATTCAAGTTTGTTCAAATCGGCCCCTCTGGATTCATATTTGGGCTCGCTATAGAAGCTCAAATTCGAACTTAGTGCATTTCGGGCAAATTTATTAAAAAATCTTCTTCTCCAGATCCAGCAGGCAGAATCTTTTGATATTTGGTATGCAACGTTGCGGGGTAGATCTGATTCAAGTTTGTTCAAATCGGCCCCCTGGATTCATATTTGGGCTTACTATAGAAGCCCGAATTCGAACTTAGTGCATTTCAGGCAAATTTCTTAAAAAATCTTCTTCTCCAGATCCAGCAGGCAGAATCTTTTCATATTTGGTAATCAACATTGTGGGGTGGATCTGATTCAAGTATGTTCAAATCGGCCCCCTGGGTTCATATTGGGGCTCAGTATAGGAGCCCGATTTCGAACTTAGTGCATTTAGGCAAATTTCTTAAAAAATCCTCTTCTCCAGATCCAGCAGGCAGAATCTTTTAATATTTGGTATGCAACATTGTGGGGTGGATCTGATTCAAGTTTGTTCAAATCGGCTTCCTAGATTCATATTTGGGCTCACTATAGAAGCTCGAATTTGAACTTAGTGCATTTCATGCAAATTTCTTAAAAAATCTTCTCCAGATCCAGCAGGCAGAATCTTTTCATATTTGGTAAGCAACATTGTGGAGTGGATCTGATTCAAGTTTGTTCAAATCGGCCCCCTGGGTTTATATTTGGGCTCAGTATAGGAGCCCAAATTTGAACTTAGTGCATTTCAAGCAAATTTCTTAAAAAATCTTCTTCTCCAGATCCAGCAGGCAGAATCTTTTGATATTTGGTATGCAACATTGTGGGGTGGATCTGATTGTGATTCATGAACGTATTTATTTGTAAAGTTGATAGAATCTTAGACAAAATTTGCAGAAAAGATCTACTATAGAAGGGGTGGTATCCAGGGTGAACCGTTTACCCAAATCTAGCAGTACTAATGCATTATTCACACAAATCTCCGTTCAAATTTTATGACCCCTCATTGGAACACACGCATTCAGCTCATTCCAACAAAGGTCAAATTGCCATGTTTTCGAGACAAAAGAATAAAAATTTTAGTTATTCATGAAATTTTTAGGCAACTGTTGTCTGTTATTCACATTGCTTCATGAAATTTCAGTACTTTTAGAAGTTACCTCAGTAATCAAGGGTTAATTCCCCTTAATTAAATGTCGCCTCTAAAAAACAACCACTTTGCATATCTTACCTTTTTACCAGCATAACTGCCAAAACTTGTCAGCATTCTTCGCAAAAATCGCTATTCAAATTTTAATTTTTGTCTCTTAAACATACATGTACTTATCGCTTGTAAATACCCCATTGGAATGAGCTTTTTGAGCTCATTCCAATGAGAGGTCGCACACCATGCTTTTTGAGTCAAAAAAGCAATTTTTTAGTTATTCCAGAATTTCGTACATAAAACACAGCTTTATGACTTCACATTAAAATGAGCTCTCTAAGCTTGTTCCAATCAACATTCACGCACTATGTCTTTCACACAAAAAATAAAATTTTCCATTTATTCAGGAATTTTGTTTGCAAGAACACTCTTACCCCCCCCCCCCCCCCACACACACACACACACACAAACACACACACACACAAACACAGACACACACATCTAAAAGTTCGTCAGCAAAAAAACAGTTACTTCAATTTTTAAATGCATTATAGGAACAACTTGCCTTATCAAATTTAAATACTTTTGCATCATTCTGTATCTAGAACAAACCATTTACCATATCTTTACGCAAAATTCTCCAGCATCATTCACAAAAAAACACCATTATTTATATATTCACATTTCTGTCTCAAAAATATACCTGATCTTCCCATACCCCTATTGGAATAAGCTGTTTGAGCTTGTTCCAATGATGATAAAAAAAACTAATGTTTTGCAAAATTTGTGAAAATTTTTGTTTTCTTGCATGCAAATATATACATGTAGCACATGGAAGATATCCACAGTTGGGGAGAGATGTCCAAGGCTATCTCTTCACATTCCTTGTTTGTGCTTCATGCTAAACCAGTTTGTCTGCAGAGATAAATTTGCTTTATTAAAAATCATTGGAGATTGGCCACACACCAATGATTTTAAATAAAACTAATTTTAGGTAACAAATGTTGAACTTTAAACAAAATCTATCACTCAACCAGTTAATGTTGATGAGGCATGACATGGTGAAGGTGACCTAAAATACTTCTTAGAGTCACTTTGTCAGGTGAGCGATTAAGGCCACGTGGGGCCTCTTGTTAAGTATGATGCTTCCTTAGGACCAGTGAGGGACCAAAAAAACTGCTATCAATTTTGTGATGGAGTGCTGTATGGGGATGCCCCATTTTAACACTGTTGGAAATGGGAAAATGCCGAGTAATTATCTTTCATGTGCTCCATCAACTAAGTATTCTTCTGTAGAACCTTTGGGCCAAGTCTAAACTGATTTGGTACAAAGCATCTTGGTAGAGTTTACTCTTCTGATTTTTTCCCCCAAAAGTTACTATGCCCCTTGGGATGAGGTTAATGCCCCTTAAGCCTAAACTGCTTTAGAAATTATCTTCTCATAAGCCACTCGCATTAATGCTTAGATTTCTGGTATGGAACTTACTTTTGTGATGCAGATTAAAGTTTTTAGCTCAACTTGACAAAGTCAAGCTGAGCTATTGCCATCACTTCTCGTCCGTCATCATTTGGCACACCTCACAGGTCGCATTTATGATCAGATTGCTTTGAAACTTGGTATGCTTGTTTGGAGTGACCTCTAGATGGTAACGATCGATTTTCTTCAATTTCCGTCTAAAAATGTTGCCGCGGCCAACGTTCTTAGAACTTAGTTTAGTCAGACCTCAATATTTCCCTTTGGCACACCCTACAGAGCACATTTATGATCAGATCGGTTTGAAACTTGGTATTCTTGTTTAGGGTGATCTCTAGGTGGGAGCTATCGATTTTCTTCAATTTCCGTGTAAAAAGTTTGCCACGGCCAACGTTCTTAGTACTTAGTTTAGTCAGACCTCAATATTTCCCTTTGGCACACCCTACAGGGCACATTTATGATTGGATTGCTTGGAAACCTGGCATGCTTGTTCGGGGTGACCTCTAGATGGGAGCTATCCATTTTCTTCCATTTCCGTCAAAAAATGTTGCCCCGGCCAACGTTCTTGGAACTTAGTTTAGTCAGACCTCAATATTTCCCTTTGGCACACCCTACAGGGCACATTTATGATCAGATTGGTTTGAAACTTTGTATGCTTGTTTGGGGTTACTTCTAGATGGGAGCTATCGATTTTCTTCGATTTCTGTCAAAAAATGTTGCCGCTGGCAATGACCTTCGATGAACTTAGTAAAAACTTAGTGCAGTTAAACATCAATATTTCCCTTTGATACACCCTGCAGGGCACATTTATGATTGGATCACTTGCAAACTTGGTGTACTTGTGTGGGGTGACATCTATATGGGAGCTGTTGATTTTCTTACATTTCTGTGAAAAAATGTTGCCGCTGACCTTTGAACTTAGTTTAGTCAGACCTCAATATTTACCTTTAACACACCCTCCAGGGCACATTTATGATCGGGTCACTTTGAAGCTTGGTATGTGTGTTTGGGGTGACCTCTGGATGTGAGCTATTGCTTTTTTTCATTTCCATAAAAAATTATTGTCGTTATCACCAGCCTTAGAACTTACTGCATTTGTGCATCAACTTATACCTTTTGCACTCTCTGCAGGGTATATTTCTGAATTTCCATTAAAAAAAAAAAACATTGCCACAAGCAATGACCTTCTACTTAGTGCATTTGTGCATTAACATGTTCCTTTGGTATGCCTCAGAGGGCACATTCATTATCAGGATATTTTCAAACTTTGTATGCTTATGCAGGGTGACAAAGATAGGAGCTATTGATTTTCTTTTCATTTCCATCAAAAACTGTTGCTGTTAGCAACAATCTTTGAATTTATTGCATTTGTGCATCAACATTCTTTGACATGGCCTACAGGCCACATTTATCACAGGATTGTTTTTGAGCTTGGTGTGCTCATTAGGCAAGACCTTTAGATAAGAGCTATTGATTAGCATTCATTTCTGTGAAAAAAGTTGCCATTTACAATAACCTCTGAACATACTGCATTTGTGTATGAACATTCTTCTTTTAGCCAGTCTTACAGTTTACATTTAAAAATGCATGGATTACTCTGACGTTATGCACACACAGTGCTGTTATGTTGAAATTTCATCAAATAACATCGGTACCAATGATCTTCAATTTTGCCATTTCATTTATAACTTACCAAGTTCAAATTTGTCAAGTTGAACTACAGTGTCATTGACACTTTCATTTTCAAAGGAAATCAGTACCAGTAGGTAAAAGTTTTGGCTCCCTGTTGGAGGATGCCCAGTTTTGGCTCCACTCAAAATTACTAATCCTAGGACCATTGGGCTGATTTGAACCAAATTTGTCATGTAGTATAACTGGGTCATAAGTACTTGAATTATGCCTGAAAATTTTGGGGGGTTGGGGTGGAGAGAACCACCGAAGTTGAAAACAAAAATTTTGTACGGACACTTTTTAGTCGAGTTGTGACGAAGTCAAACTCGACTTATAGTTTGGTGAATGGCGGGCGGGCGTCCGTCCGGACGGGCGGGCGGGCGGGCGTAAACAATTGGTTTCCGGATGATAACTTGATAGTGGTTCAACTCACATTCATTAAACTTCATACGTAGCTTGGTCTTGGTGGGAGGAAGAACCCTTTTGATTTTGGACATGCTACGTCGAAGGCCAAGGTCACAGTGACCTTGAACGTAGTAAATCTTAAACAATTGGTTTCCGGATGATAACTTGACTACGGTTCAACCCACATTCATGAAACTTCATATGTAGGTTGGCCTTCGTGAGAGGAAGAACCCTATTTATTTTGGACTACTAGGTCAAAGGTCAAGGTCACAGTGACCCTGAACTTAGTAAATCAAAACAATTGGTTTCCGGATGATAACTTGATAATGGTTCGACCCATGTTCATAAAACTTTATAGTTAGGTTGGCATCAGTGAGAGGAAGAACCCTATTTATTTTGGACTCGCTAGGTGAAAGGCCAAGGTCACAGTGACCTTCAATATAGTAAATCGTAAACAGTTGGTTTCCGGATAATAACTTGATAATGGTTTGACCCACATTCATGAAACTTCTTAGGTAGGTTGGCCTAGGTGAGTGGAAGACCTCTATTTATTTTGGACTCACTAGGTCAAAGGCCAAGGTCACAGTGACCTTGAACATAATAAATTGTAATCAATTGGTTTCCAGATGATAATTTGACAATGGTTCCACCTGCGTTCATGAAACTTCATAGGTAGGTTGGCATTGGTGCAAGAAAGAGCCCTATTTATTTCGGAATCACTAGGTCAAAGGTCAAGGTCACAGTGACCCTTCACATAGTAAATTATAAACAATTGGTTTCCGGACGATAAGTTGATAATGATTAAACCCACTTTTGGGCTGTCACAACTCGACATTGGATCGGTGATCCTATCGGCATTTTTTTTAGTCTTCACAGAACAGAGCTTTGTTTTTGTCTAGTATGCTTTCCTAGGACCAGCAGAAATGAATGACCAAAAAATTGCCTTTGGTTGTGTCATAAAAAATCCAAACATAGCTATTGTTGTCCCTCACTTGCTGACACGCTCATCTCTTTTGATAGCTTGAGCCAGGTGTGCATTTTAGGCTCTCTTGAGCCTCTGGTTTATTTCATTCTCTTAGTGCACAATACTACTCAGGTGCTAATAACTGTCTGTTTATACATGCGCTGTTAACCTCTCTTGCTTGCCCTCACCCTTCTCTTACAGTTACATTGTATATTGACTACTGATATTTTAACATCACATTCCCTCATTCTTCAGCCTATAAAGAACCAAACAATTAATGGCATTGTTTCTGGATATGTTAATTCACTAGTTTGTTCTGAAGTTCCATTCTTCAAATTCCCCCGTCCCCACCACTCCCCCATCAGCAAGGAAATGACATCCCAAAATAAAAAGGGTTATGCATCTGCTAAAATGTTTATTTCGGGGGAATACCGTCTCAAGAACAATTTACATCAAAATGGAGAGGACTTTATGCACCTGTCAAATACACTACAAGCGTTTGACAGAGAATTATGCATCCACCAAAATACTCTGCATTACACATCTGCCAAAATGCATCTACCAAAATATGCATCACCAAAGAAGGGTATATTAGGCAGAGTCACAGTAGGGTCCCATGCCTCTGGCAAAGTCCACATACTGGATGAAACTGGTTAGGCAAAACGCCTCAAGCAACCAGATATGGGATCACCACTGGTCTAGATCCTCTCCAACTCTTGAGTGTTGGTAGAAATTCTTTGTCTGCTTACTTTCCCACTATACTATAGAATCTCACCTGCAATAAAGAAATATGGGAACATTGAATTCCAGATGCTATTTTCATTTGGTTTTCTTGGATGCAATCTTGATTTCTCAGTACATGTATTTTATTTATAAAACCTTGCCCCACTGATGTTGGTGTGCAGCGATCTGATCACAGTTCTGTATCTCCAAAGAAGTGACATCTCCTTTCAGGGGAAGCTTCTTCCCTTCACACTGGTTCACACATTTGTTAACAACGAATCTCTGTTGTTGCCTATTGCTGATGGCATAACAGGTAGAACAGACAAACAGCTGTCAGGGTTGCAAAGTTGAAATTGTCCAGAACATATTTCCGCAGACCTTCAGCATGGAGAAACTTTTCTATCATCAGGAAACTCCACACTGCTGCCACTTGGACAAGCTCTGGTAAGTGTCTAACTGAAGAATGATCTACATAATTTGTGTTGTGTCTTTGTCAGATCCACAAACCTCATTTCCTCCAGTTGGAGGATGAATATGTTGTTGGATAGTTGCTTACCTCAGATTGGTGGTTGTCTGCAGATATTTTTGGCTTCCTTCTCAGTCACCACCCACCAAAAATGCTTGCCCTGAAAACTAAAATGCCTCCAGATTGAATTACTTGAGGCCTGTCCTCATAACCTGTTCCCTGTAAGACTACAGTCTGTGAAAAACCCCTTTGCCAGGCCTGAAAATAAACAATCTGACATTTGCAGAATGAGGTCCCCAGAGGGTGAATTTGATGATACTATCCCTCTGGATACCTCTTTCTGTTTAGTTTTGAGACCCTGATTCATATTGAGGTTCACAGAGAGTAAATTTAGTGATCACAGCAGGGTAGCATCACTAAATTCACCCTCTGGGGACCTCTTTTTGCAGATGACAGTCTGATTATTTTCTGCAACCCAAATGACATTCACATAACTGAAAAACCCTCATAAATTACAGATGTGTGACCCACTGAATATAATAAAGTGTTTTGACTAAATACAACTATAAACTTTAATTGGAATACTTATGGTTTACATATAAATTATGCTAATCAGAATAGATATATCAATATAAACCTTTGACACTTAGCAGGCAAAGGAAAGAACTAATTGCAGCATGGATATGTCTTCATCAAACTGCTCCAAATATTACCATTTTGACAATTTGTTTCTAATTTTCCACAGATTGTTAGCTCACCTGACTTTCAGTCAGGAGAGCTATAGTGATCACTCACCATCTGGCGTCCGTCGTCCGTGAACATGGTGTTTGCGTCTTCTCCTCCCAAACTGCTGAACCAATTTAATTGATATTTGAGATAATAGTTTGTTATGACATCGCAATTTGATTTTGTTCAAATCAAGTTGCCTCGCCCGTGGGTAGGGCCACTCCCAAAAAGTGTGCTGAAATCTTAAAAAATCTTCTTCTCATGAACCAGCAGTAGCAGAGACTTGATATTTGGTGTGCAGCTTCCTTTTGAGGTGTAGACTCAGATTTGTTCAAGAGAAGTTTGTGGGGCTATACTTGGCGTCGTTATGGGAGGGGCAAAATTTTTGGCCCCGCCCAAAATTTCTATTTTCCAGACCGAGAGGCTGATTTGAACCAAATTTTATGTGAGGGCTTATTGGGTCATAAGTACCTAATTTGTGCTGATTTTTTTTCACCGTAGCTCCATGGGAACCGCAGGAGCTAAAAATAGAAAAAAATTAAAACTCCCATATCTCCAAAACTGCACGGCACCGAGAATTTTTATTTGGTGTGAAGCTTCCTTAGGACCAACAGAAAGAATTGGTAAAAAAAAATTGCCATCGGTTTTATCATAGGGTACAGTTTCGGGACTTTGAAAAAGTGCTGAGTCAGCACTTTTTAACACTGTAGGCAATGGGAAAAACATTAAAAAATCTTCTTCTCCAGATCCAGCAGGCAGAATCTTTTGATATTTGGTATGCAACATTGGAGGGTGGATCTGATTCAAGTTTGTTCAAATCGGCCCCCTGGGTTCATATTTGGGCTCAGTATAGGAGCCCGATTTCGAACTTAGTGCATTTCAGGCAAATTTCTTAAAAAATCTTCTTCTCCAGATCAAGCAGGCAGAATCTTTTGATATTTGGTATGCAACATTGTGGGGTGGATCTGATTCAAGTTTGTTCAAATTGGCCCCTTGGGTTTATATTTGGGCTCAGTATAGGAGCCCAAATTTGAACTTACTGCATTTCAGGCAAATTTCTTTGAAAATCTTCTTCTCAAGATCCAGCAGGCAGAATCTTTTGATATTGGGTATGCAAAATTGTGGGGTGGATCTGATTCAAGTTTGTTCAAATCGGCTTCCTAGATTCATATTTGGGCTCACTATAGAAGCTCGAATTTGAACTTAGTGCATTTCATGCAAATTTCTTAAAAAATCTTCTTCTCCAGATCCAGCAGGCAGAATCTTTTCATATTTGGTAAGCAACATTGTGGGGTGGATCTGATTCAAGTTTGTTCAAATCGGCCCCCTGGGTTTATATTTGGGCTCAGTATAGGAGCCCAAATTTGAACTTAGTGCATTTCAAGCAAATTTATTAAAAAATCTTCTTCTCCAGATCCAGCAGGCAGAATCTTTTGATATTTGGTATGCAACATTGCGGGGTGGATCTGATTCAAGTTTGTTCAAATCGGCCCCCTGGATTCATATTTGGGCTCACTATAGAAGCTCAAATTCAAACTTAGTGCATTTCGGGCAAATTTCTTCAAAAATCTTCTTCTCCAGATCCAGCAGGCAGAATCTTTTGATATTTGGTATGCAACATTGCGGGGTGGATCTGATTCAAGTTTGTTCAAATCGGCCCCCTGGATTCATATTTGGGCTTAATATAGAAGCCCGAATTCGGACTTAGTGCATTTCTGGCAAATTTATTAAAAAATCTTCTTCTCCAGATCCAGCAGGCAGAATCTTTTGATATTTGGTATGCAACATTGTGGGGTGGATCTGATTCAAGTTTGTTCAAATCGGCTTCCTACATTCATATTTGGGCTCACTATAGAAGCTCGAATTCGAACTTAGTGCATTTCAGGCAAATTTCTTAAAAAATCATCTTCTCCAGATCCAGCAGGCAGAATCTTTTGATATTTGGTATGCAACATTGCGGGGTGGATCTGATTCAAGTTTGTTCAAATCGGCCCCCTGGATCCATATTTGGGCTCACTATAGAAGCTCAAATTCAAACTTAGTGCATTTCGGGCAAATTTCTTCAAAAATCTTCTTCTCCAGATCCAGCAGGCAGAATCTTTTGATATTTGGTATGCAACATTGCGGGGTGGATCTGATTCAAGTTTGTTCAAATCGGCCCCCTGGATTCATATTTGGGCTTAATATAGAAGCCCGAATTCGCACTTAGTGCATTTCGGGCAAATTTATTAAAAAATCTTCTTCTCCAGATCCAGCAGGCAGAATCTTTTGATATTTGGTATGCAACATTGTGGGGTGGATCTGATTCAAGTTTGTTCAAATTGGCTTCCTAGTTTCATATTTGGGCTCACTATAGAAGCTCGAATTCGAACTTAGTGCATTTCGGGCAAATTTCTTCAAAAATCTTCTTCTCCAGATCCAGCAGGCAGAATCTTTTGATATTTGGTATGCAACATTGCGGGGTGGATCTGATTCAAGTTTGTTCAAATCGGCCCCCTGGATTCATATTTGGGCTTAATATAGAAGCCCGAATTCGGACTTAGTGCATTTCAGGCAAATTTCTTAAAAAATTTTCTTCTCCAGATCCAGCAGGCAGAATCTTTTGATATTTGGTATGCAACATTGTGGGATGGATCTGATGCAAATTTGTTTAAATCGGCTCCCTAGATTCATATTTGAGCTTACTATAGAAGCTCGAATTCGAACTTAGTGCATTTCAGGCAAATTTCTTAAAAAATCATCTTCTCCAGATCCAGCAGGCAAAATCTTTTGATATTTGGTATGCAACATTGCGGGGTGGATCTGATTCAAGTTTGTTCAAATCGGCCCCCTGGATTCATATTTGGGCTCACTATAGAAGCTCAAATTCAAACTTAGTGCATTTCGGGCAAATTTCTTAAAAAATCTTCTTCTCCAGATCCAGCAGGCAGAATCTTTTGATATTTGGTATGCAACATTGCGGGGTGGATCTGATTCAAGTTTGTTCAAATCGGCCCCCTGGATTCATATTTGGGCTTAATATAGAAGCCCTAATTCGGACTTAGTGCATTTCGGGCAAATTTATTAAAAAATCTTCTTCTCCAGATCCAGCAGGCAGAATCTTTTGATATTTGGTATGCAACATTGTGGGGTGGATCTGATTCAAGTTTGTTCAAATCGGCTTCCTAGATTCATATTTGGGCTCACTATAGAAGCTCGAATTCGAACTTAGTGCATTTCAGGCAAATTTCTTAAAAAATCATCTTCTCCAGATCCAGCAGGCAGAATCTTTTGATATTTGGTATGCAACATTGCGGGGTGGATCTGATTCAAGTTTGTTCAAATCGGCCCCCTGGATTCATATTTGGGCTCACTATAGAAGCTCGAATTCAAACTTAGTGCATTTCGGGCAAATTTCTTCAAAAATCTTCTTCTCCAGATCCAGCAGGCAGAATCTTTTGATATTTGGTATGCAACATTGCGGGGTGGATCTGATTCAAGTTTGTTCAAATCGGCCCCCTGGATTCATATTTGGGCTCACTATAGAAGCTCAAATTCAAACTTAGTGCATTTCGGGCAAATTTCTTCAAAAATCTTCTTCTCCAGATCCAGCAGGCAGAATCTTTTGATATTTGGTATGCAACATTGCGGGGTGGATCTGATTCAAGTTTGTTCAAATCGGCCCCCTGGATTCATATTTGGGCTTAATATAGAAGCCCGAATTCGGACTTAGTGCATTTCTGGCAAATTTCTTCAAAAATCTTCTTCTCCAGATCCAGCAGGCAGAATCTTTTGATATTTGGTATGCAACATTGTGGGGTGGATCTGATTCAAGTTTGTTCAAATCGGCTTCCTACATTCATATTTGGGCTCACAATAGAAGCTCGAATTCGAACTTAGTGCATTTCAGGCAAATTTCTTAAAAAATCATCTTCTCCAGATCCAGCAGGCAGAATCTTTTGATATTTGGTATGCAACATTGCGGGGTGGATCTGATTCAAGTTTGTTCAAATCGGCCCCCTGGATTCATATTTGGGCTCACTATAGAAGCTCAAATTCAAACTTAGTGCATTTCGGGCAAATTTCTTCAAAAATCTTCTCCAGATCCAGCAGGCAGAATCTTTTGATATTTGGTATGCAACATTGCGGGGTGGATCTGATTCATGTTTGTTCAAATCGGCCCCCTGGATTCATATTTGGGCTTAATATAGAAGCCCGAATTCGCACTTAGTGCATTTCGGGCAAATATAAATTATGCTAATCAGAATAGATATATCAATATAAACCTTTGACACTTAGCAGACAAAGGAAAGAACTAATTGCAGCATGGATATGTCTTCATCAAACTGCTCCAAATATTACCATTTTGACAATTTGTTTCTAATTTTCCACAGATTGTTAGCTCACCTGACTTTCAGTCAGGAGAGCTATAGTGATCACTCACCATCCGGCGTCCGGCGTCCGTGAACATGGTGTTTGCGTCTTCTCCTCCCAAACCGCTGAACCAATTTAATTGATATTTGAGATAATAGTTTGTTATGACATCGCAATTTGATTTTGTTCAAATCAAGTTGCCTCGCCCGTGGGTAGGGCCACTCCCAAAAAGTGTGCTGAAATCTTAAAAAATCTTCTTCTCATGAACCAGCAGTAGCAGAGACTTGATATTTGGTGTGCAGCTTCCTTTTGAGGTGTAGACTGAGATTTGTTCAAGAGAAGTTTGTGGGGCTATACTTGGCGTCGTTATGGGAGGGGCAAAATTTTTGGCCCCGCCCAAAATTTCTATTTTCCAAACCGAGAGGCTGATTTGAACCAAATTTTATGTGAGGGCTTATTGGGTCATAAGTACCTAATTTGTGCTGATTTTTTTTTCCCGTAGCCCCATGGGAACCGCAGGAGCTAAAAATAGAAAAAAATTAAAACGCCCATATCTCCAAAACTGCACGGCACCGAGAATTTTTATTTGGTGTGAAGCTTCCTTAGGACCAACAGAAAGAATTGGTAAAAAAAAATTGCCATCGGTTTTATCATAGGGTACAGTTTCGGGACTTTGAAAAAGTGGTGAGTCAGCACTTTTTAACACTGTAGGCAATGGGAAAAACATTAAAAAATCTTCTTCTCCAGATCCAGCAGGCAGAATCTTTTGATATTTGGTATGCAACATTGGAGGGTGGATCTGATTCAAGTTTGTTCAAATCGGCCCCCTGGGTTCATATTTGGGCTCAGTATAGGAGCCCGATTTCGAACTTAGTGCATTTCAGGCAAATTTCTTAAAAAATCTTCTTCTCCAGATCCAGCAGGCAGAATCTTTTGATATTTGGTATGCAACATTGTGGGGTGGATCTGATTCAAGTTTGTTCAAATTGGTCCCTTGGGTTTATATTTGGGCTCAGTATAGGAGCCCAAATTTGAACTTACTGCATTTCAGGCAAATTTCAAGATCCAGCAGGCAGAATCTTTTGATATTGGGTATGCAACATTGTGGGGTGGATCTGATTCAAGTTTGTTCAAATTGGCCCCTTGGGTTTATATTTGGGCTCAGTATAGGAGCCCAAATTTGAACTTACTGCATTTCAGGCAAATTTCAAGATCCAGCAGGCAGAATCTTTTGATATTGGGTATGCAAAATTGTGGGGTGGATCTGATTCAAGTTTGTCCATATAGGAGCCCAAATTTTAACTTAGTGCATTTCAGGCATATTTCTTAAAAAATCTTCTTCTCCAGATCCAGCAGGCAGAATCTTTTGATATTTGGTATGCAACATTGTGGGGTGGATCTGATTATGATTCATGAACGTATTTATTTGTAAAGTTGATAGAATCTTAGACAAAATTTGCAGAAAAGTTCTACTATAGAAGGGGTGGTATCCAGGGTGAACCGTTTACCCAAATCTAGCAGTACTAATGCATTATTCACACAAATCTCCGTTCAAATTTTATGACCCCTCATTGGAACACACGCATTCAGCTCATTCCAACAAAGGTCATATGACATGTTTTCGAGACAAAGGAATAAAAATTTTAGTTATTTATGAAATTTTTAGGCAACTGTTGTCTGTTATTCACATTGCTTCATGAAATTTCAGTACTTTTAGAAGTTACCTCAGTAATCAAGGGTTAATTCCCCTTAATTAAATGTCGCCTCTAAAAAACAACCACTTTGCATATCTTACCTTTTTACCAGCATAACTGCCAAAACTTGTCAGCATTCTTCGCAAAAATCGCTATTCAAATTTTAATTTTTGTCTCTTAAACATACATGTACTTATCACTTGTAAATACCCCATTGGAATGAGCTTTTTGAGCTCATTCCAATGAGAGGTCGCACACCATGCTTTTTGAGTCAAAAAAGCAATTTTTTTAGTTATTCCAGAATTTCGTACGTAAAACACAGCTTTATGACTTCACATTAAAATGAGCTCTCTAAGCTTGTTCCAATCAACATTCACGCACTATGTCTTTCACACAAAAAATAAAATTTTCCATTTATTCAGGAATTTTGTTTGCAAGAACACTCTTACCCCCCCCCCCCCCCCCCCACACACACACACAAACACACACACACAAACACAGACACACACATCTAAAAGTTCGTCAGCAAAAAAAAAAAAAAACAGTTACTTCAATTGTTAAATGCATTATAGGAACAACTTGCCTAATCAAATTTAAATACTTTTGCATCATTCTGTATCTAGAACAAACCATTTACCATATCTTTACGCAAAATTCTCCAGCATCATTCACAAAAAAACACCATTATTTATATATTCACATTTCTGTCTCAAAAATATACCTGATCTTCCCATACCCCTATTGGAATAAGCTGTTTGAGCTTGTTCCAATGATGATAAAAAAAACTAATATTTTGGAAAATTTGTGAAAATTTTTGTTTTCTTGCATGCAAATATATACATGTAGCACATGGAAGATATCCACAGTTGGGGAGAGATGTCCAAGGCTATCTCTTCACATTCCTTGTTTGTGCTTCATGCTAAACCAGTTTGTCTGCAGAGATAAATTTGCTTTATTAAAAATCATTGGAGATTGGCCACACACCAATGATTTTAAATAAAACTAATTTTAGGTAACAAATGTTGAACTTCAAACAAAATCTATCACTCAACCAGTTAATGTTGATGAGGCATGACATGGTGAAGGTGACCTAAAATACTTCTTAGAGTCACTTTGTCAGGTGAGCGATTAAGGCCACGTGGGGCCTCTTGTTTTTTAAATTATCAAATTTAGTTTATGTTTTAAAAATTAAAAATCTGTGTTGGGTAAATGGTTAACATATTTATATGCCCCCCCCCCCCCGCCAATTCTGGCGAAGGGCATTAAGTGTTACCCTTGTCCATCCATACTTTCAAACATATGTACCAAATATGGTTTCCAGACGATAACTTTAGTTTGAACAAAATGAAACAAAATTTTATACATAGTTTTATAACTAGATAATACAGGTTGGGATTTATAGTGGGCTTGGTCTGATATTTTTTGACTGAGTTATGGCCCTTTTCCAACTTAGAAGACATGTTGATATTGGTTTCCAGATGGTAACTTGAGTTATATGTGACCGATTTCAATCAAACTTGGAATATCGCTTACAATATACCAGACAGGTTTGATTTTGAGTGTGGTGCGTTCATTTTTAGCTCAACTTGACAAAGTCAAGCTGAGCTATTGCCATCACTTCTCGTCCGTTGGTGTACATCTGTACGTTAGTACATATGTACATTAGTACGTACGTTCCACAATTTCCTTTGGCTCACCTCACAGGTCGCATTTATGATCAGATCGCTTTGAAACTTGGTATGCTTGTTAGGAGTTACCTCCAGATGGGATCTATCGATTTTCTTCAATTTCTGTCAAAAAATGTTCTTAACTTAGTTTAGTCAGACCTCAATATTTCCCTTTGGCACACCCTATAGGACACATTTATGATCGGATTGCTGTGAAACCTGGCATGCTTGTTTGGAGTGACCTCTAGATGGGAGCTATCGATTTTCTTTCATATCCATCAAAAAATGTTGCCACAGCCAACGTTCTTAGAACTTAGTTTAGTCAGACCTCAATATTTCCCTTTGGCACACCTACAGGGCACATTTATGATCGAATTTCTTTGAAACCTGGCATGCTTGTTTGGGGTGACCTCTAAATGGGAGATATTGATTTTCTTCCATTTCTGTCCATCCAAAAATGTTGCCGCTGGCAACGATTTTCGAACTTAGTTTAGTCAGGCATCAATATATTCCTTTGGCATGCCCTATATGGCACATTTATGATCAGATCGGTTTGAAACTTTGTATGCTTGTTTGGGGTTACCTCTAGATGGGAGCTATCGATTTTCTTCGATTTCCGTCAAAGTTGCCACTGGCAATGACCTTCGAAGAACTTAGTAAAAACTTAATGCAGTTAAGCATCAATATTTCCCTTTGACACACCCTGCATAGCACATTTATGATTGGATCACTTGCAAACTTGGTGTGCTTGTGTGGGGTGATATCTATATGGGGCTGTCAATTTTCTTTCATTTCTGTCAAAAAATATTGCCGCTGACCTTTCAACTCAGTTTAGTCAGACCTCAATATTTCCCTTTAATACATCCTTCAGGGCACATTTATGATCGGATCACTTTGAAACTTGGTATGTGTGTTCGGGGTGACTATTGCTTTTTTTCATTTCCATAAAAAATTATTGTCGTTATCACCAGCCTTTGAACTTACTGCATTTGTGCATCAACTTATCCCTTTTGCACTCTCTGCAGGGTATATTTATGAATTTCCATAAAAAAAACCCCAAAATACCATTGCCACAAGCAATGACCTTCTACGTAGTGCATTTGTGCATTAACATCTTCCTTTGGCATGCCTCAGAAGGCACATTCATTATCAGGTTGTTTTCATACTTTGTATGCTTATGCAGGGTGACAAAGATAGGAGCTATTGATTTTCTTTTCTTTTCCATCAAAAACTTTTGCTGTTAGCAACAATCTTTGAATTTATTGCGTTTGTGCATCAACATTCTTTGACATGGCCTACAGGCCACATTTATCATAGGATTGTTTTTGAACTTAGTGTGCTCATTAGGCAAGACCTTTAGATAAGAGCTATTGATTAGCATTCATTTCTGTGAAAAAAGTTGCCATTTACAGTAACCTCTGAACATACTGCATTTGTGTATGAACATTCTTCCTTTAGCCAGTCTTACAGTTTACATTTAAAAATGCATGGATTACTCTGACGTTGTACACACAATGCTGTTATGTTGAAATTTCATCAAATAACATTGGTACCAATGATCTTCAGTTTTGCCATTTCATTTATAACTTACCAAGTTCAAGTTTGTCAAATTGAGCTACAGTGTTATTGACGCTTTCATTATCTGAGTTATGGTCCCTTTTTGGCCTTTTTAACCACTGAATATAGTTTATCATAAAATGAGGGCATTAGTGTCCCATGGACACATTTGGTGGAATGCTGTATTGGTGATATGGTTTAATGGAAATAAGATAAGATATTTATTAATTCAATATCAACAAAGATAAATGACTAGAATCTCATGCTTGGCAGTGGGGGCAGGGGCAAAGTGACCCTAGGCATTGCACTTGTATCAATATACAGCAGGGGTTCAACCATGGTGGCCTCATGGGATCCTGGGACACTCATAGCAGGTATGGATTCTCATAAACATTTTCGCAAGAATCCAAATGGATTCTCCCAAATTTGGATGAAATATAAGCCCGGAGGAGGGGGCTGATTCTTTAGAGTGGGAGTGTAATCTTGCATTGATTAATGCAGCATTTTTGCTCTGCTGGATTAATAGTACCAAATAGTCAACACCTGGAGTTTTAGTCATCTAAACAAGGTAATATGAGTTATAACCAGACATGTTAAGTTTGAAAAACTCAAAATAGTGAGATTTTTATGCAATGAAAAAATTAAAACTAGAGAATTGTAATTTGTTGGACAAATTACGGCTTTCCCAACTTTTTAATGTACAAAGGCAAACTGTATTGTACACAAAACTATCGATGAGTTTTGAAAATAGAAAAATATAGTTGAAGCAAAGTTTTTTGTGATGCTACTAGGTTTTATGCAGCCAAAGTAGATATTTGAGATAAAGCAGGACATCAAAACATTTAACACCAAATTTGCTCTTTAATAATTATTGAATATTTTCATGGAAAGCAAAATGAGCCATGTCCGTTTTGCTTTGGAAAAAATAAGTACAGTTTAATCATGGGTATACAGGATGGGGTGTCTTGAAGGGCTGTGCCCCCTCCCCCACCCCTCAGTCGGGAAGGAGTAAAAAATTTCGGGCAATTCGGTTGCCAGAAATGCCCAAACCAAGCAGGCAGGGAGACTATTTTTCTTACAACAATGACGTGGATGATGTATGGTTAATGTCGGGCAGGCAGGCAGGCCTGTGTAACAACTCTATCAACTGTACTCTTTCACACTGGCATGTGCCCTTAAAGTTGGTCAATTTTGTAGAAAAAAAATGCTATATTCATGTCATTTTTAGCCAATAGGGGTTAAATTTGAAATATTTGTGTGGTAATTTTGTTGCATCATATTATGCTCTAAATGTTTGGAAAATCGGAGCTAAATACCTGTAAACAATTTTTAGACTTTTGAAAAATGGTGAAATTTTGATGGTTTTGGCAGAATATTTTGAAAATATGTGTTTTCACAAATATGATGATACATCATTTCACTTTTCAGAGATCTGTCATCATTCACAGCTTGTCCCCGCAGGAACCCCGGGAAGTGACGGAGTGCCTGTTCATTGCGGTAAACAGGCTGTTTTGCTGGTAAAATATGCTTGGGAGGGGCAAACCCACTCTAAAATGGGCAACATGGCTTATCAACGCTCACACCTGGTCTTGAGTTGATACTCATGTTGTGGTCATGATGAGCCATTGTGCAAAAATGTTTGACCTTAAACATCAGGAAATAAATAAATAAATATCAATCACAGCTTGAGTTTCTGATAAGAGACAAGGAGGAATCTTGAATCTTGGTATTTGAATTAACATGCACAATTTAAGGGTACTCCAAATCAATCAAGGCCCGACAACTGGGTGAGGGTTAAAACTTTGAATAAAACATATAACAGCAAAATTGTTCTAGGAATAGTGTCCTATCTTTTCATGGGAAGTGTTTTGAGAAAATATGGCTCCCGCGCTGATAAATCGCATGTAAAAGTTAGCAAAAATAACAGTTATTCCGACGGTACCCTTATAGGAAGTCTCAAATATGTCAGTGGTTAAACTTTTAATAATAACATATAAAACAAAAGTTGTCATACCTTGACTGCTGCATGCAGCCATAGAAAACATTCAACGCTCAATAAATTAGAAATGGAGTAAATTGTCCCTTGAAATTACCAAATTTTGAAAAAATGGAACTTTTTTTGGATGGGACCTACTTTTATGCAACCAGAATGGGCATAGGGTTCAACTTTACAACCAAACTTACAACAGCAAATATGCTCGGTAGTCAATTGTGAATACGGACATGCAAAGTGTTTGAAATTAACCCTTTCCAAAATGATAGGAAAAGCAACCAAAGTTGGCTAATTTTGGCATTTTCAAATGGTACACTTATTCTCGCCCTCGTTGTGCTTGAGGGTTAAATCTGAGATTAAAGCGTAAACAGCAACTTTCTTCCACAATCATTGTTGCATCTATCCATACCAAAACAATTGTTACAACAACCTTGAAATTAGAGACATTTGCCCTTGAAATTGGTCAAATTTGAAGAAAAATGCGGGTTAATTTTAAAATATTTTTGTGGTGATTTTGGTGTATCATGTTATGCTCTAAATGTGTGGGAAATTTGAGCTAAATAACTAAACAATTTTGCCAACTTTTGAAAAATGGGTAAATTTTGACAGTTTTGGCAGAATATTTTGAAAATAAGCATTTTCACAGACATGACTATACCTCATTTCACTAGACTTTATGGCATTACATAAGTATGCCAAATTTGGTTAAAATTGTACAGCTTTTTTTGTAGCAGTGCAACAGACAAAATTGATGGCGGAAAAAAAAAATTTAAAAATTAAAAAATAAAAAAAATAGAGAAGAAAAATTTTGAAAAAGAATAATAACAATAGTCAGTTGGGGAAAGCCTGAAAATGAATATTGGCAATGTTGTGGGAACATATGCACAGTTTCACCAAACTGATTGATAAAAATTAGGCTGGAAAAAAAATGTTGCATAAAAGAAATTCCAAACCATCCCCTCCACCCAATCACCTCCTCCCACCCTCCTCCATAAACGTACCATAAATTCGAGTCAGAAAAATGAGGGAAAAAAAACTGGAACATGAGCACAGTTTCAGCTAATGGATGACTGTGATAAGGAATATACCCTGGACAAAAATTTGTCTTCAGACCTGTCAAACACTGAAAATCAAATTAGAGTGATCCAGTGGAGGAGCCATTGGGTTTCTTAGAAGATCAGCACCCTACCCCCCCCCCCCCTCCCTCACACACACACACACACACACACACACACTATATTCCATCAGTTCAGTTGGTTTCTCCCATCCCAAAATTTGAAAAGATTTTTTTGATTTTGTGTCCTTAATACAAGTACAGGACCCTCTATTCTGAGATTCCACCCCTCCCCAGACCTTTCAATAGCATACACCCCCCCCCCCCCCCCGACCATTCAATAGCATACCCTCCCCCCCCCCCCCCCAGGATTTCGGACCTGGGATCTGCCTTGTTCTGTCAGATTTGGAGCTTTGTCAAGATGCAAAAATTTACAAGGAAAGTTATATTTTTAACAAAAATCAACATTGCCTTATTTTTTGAGGATTAAGTAAGCTCTTACCATGGTTTTGAGGGATAATATGCAATTGCTGTGTTTATTTTGGTAATTAGGCATCTCTCCAAATATACCAAAACCGTCCAGGTTTCTGTATAGTTCCCGCTTCAAATGCCAGTGAAATAGAAGAAACACAACACAGATCATATTTCTTGTGTTTTTGTTCACTCTTATTTGATGTAAGTCGTGATATTCGAATCACTTTTGTTGGTTACTCACTCAGTGTTTTCACCAATATCTCTAATTTCGACTGTAGAGGTTCATTTTTTACGGAATTTATTTTTTTGCTCAGTTTTTTAGCTCACCGAAGGGAGCTTAACTTATCACTTGCCGAAGTTAAGCAATGTCGAGCCCGGTTAATCCTCAGATGGATGACCATCTGAGCGATCAATTCGGACTCCCACGTTGTGTCCTTGGGCAAGGCACTTAACCCCGATTGTCCACATGAGGGCACGATGATGTCATGTACTAAGGCGTACTGCACGTCGATGGTGCGCATGTCTTCAACCAATCTAACCCTGCCTCTGCTGCAGTGTGGAGTTACGATATTGGGGAGCTGACAGCTGCTCACTGGTTCTCTCTGGGAACTCCGGCTTCCTCCACCCGTAAAACTGTCACGGTCATGATTAGCCATTGTGCATAAGTATGTGACTTTAAACACCAATAAATAAATAAATAACTTATCACTTGCCATTCGGTAGCGTCGTCTGGCGTGAAATTCACATTATCGACTTCTCACAAACTGCTGGACCAAATTGAACCAAATTTGGGGTGCATGTTCCTTATCATATATCAATTCAAGTTTGTTCAAATAAACTTGCCTTGCCCACAGGGGGGCACCACAAGGGGCATAACTCTGATAGCACCCATAAAATAAATTTTAAATTTAAAAAAATCTTCTTCAGATCCACCTGTCAGAATATTTTCATATTTGTTATACAACATCTGTAGGGGGTCAGATTCAAGTTTGTTCAAATCGAGTCCCTGGGTTAAGATTTGGGCTCTCTATTGGAGCCTGAATGTTAACTTAGTGCAATAGGTGGGATATTCTTTAAAGATCTTCTTCTTCAAATCCACCAGTTTGAAATTTTTTGATATTTGGTATACAACATTTCTAGGGGGGTCAGATTCAAGTTTGTTCAAATCAGGTCCCCGAGTTAGTATTTGGGCTCTCTTATGGAGCCCAAAGTTTAACTTGGTGCAATCTGAGGAAATTTCTTCAAAAATCTTCTTCTTCAGATCCACTGGTCAGAATCTATTCATGTTTGCTATACAACATCTATAGGGATGTCCGATTCAAGTTTGTTCAAATCGAGTTGCTGGGTTAATATTTGGGCTCCCTAATGAAGCCCAAATTTTAACTTTGTTCAATATGTGGAAATATTCTTTAAAAGTCTTCTTCAGATTCCCCAGTCAGAATCCTCTCATATTTGGTATACATCATCTCTAGGGCAGCCAGATTCAAGTTTGTTCAAAACAAGTTCCTCGGTTAATTATTGGACTCCCTATGGGACCCTGAATTTTAACTTAGTGCAATTTGAGGAAATTTCTTTAAAAATCTTCTTCAGATCCACTAGTCAGAATCCTTTAACATTTGATATACATTATCTCTAGGGGGTACAGATTCAAGTTTGTTCTACTCAGGTTCCTGGGTTGAAAATTTTGGGTCTGATTTGGACTTAGAATATTTGGACCAAAATTCCCCCCCCAAAATTTTTTTTTCGATTTCTATGCGTTTTTGTTCAATTTTGAGATGACCCCCAAAAACATTTTAGCCTGAATATTTTGGCTCTGGTTCGGACTCCAAAATTTTAGACCAAAATTTGGACTTTTTTTTCCCCTTTTTTATCTCAACTTTGGCGAAGCCAAATTTGAGCTTATGCCATGGCCTGTCATCCGTCTGTTCGTCAACAATTGGATACGGCTCGGGCTAGAGGCCGTATTTATGAACCGATCTTTACGAAACTTCTTGGGTACCTTTGTTATGACCGTGGGACGAGAACGAGTGTTTTGGGGTGCGGTCCGAAATTCAAGATGGCTGCCAGCTGCCATTTTGTACCGACGATGCAGAAATCTGTTTTTTGTTCAGAACTTCCATATGAAAGCTCTGATTTGAATAATTTTTTGTATGAATGTTTAGTACCATGGGATACATCACATATAATACGGGTTTTTTTCTCGTGCCTAAATTATGCAAATTAGACTAACTTTGATGTTTTTTGGTGTTACTTTCAGCACTGTAAGTGCAAATGCCAATACGGCTCGGGCTAGAGGCCGTATTTATGAACCGATCTTTACGAAACTCCTTGGGTACCTTTGTTATTACCGTGGGACGAGAACAAGTGTTTTTGGGTCCGGTCCGAAATTCAAGATGGCCGATGGCAGCCATTTGGTGCAATCAGATTTTTGCACAGAACTTCCATATGAAAGCGCTGATTTGAATAATTTTTTGTGTGAATGTTTAGTACCATGGGATACATCACATATAATACAGATTTTTTTCTCGTGCAGAAATTATGCAGATTAGATGAACTTTGATTTTTTCAGTGCTACTTACACACAGTAAGTACACAAGTCAATACGGCTCAGGCTAGAGGCCGTATTTATGAACCGATCTTTACGAAACTTCTTGGGTACCTTTGTTATCACCGTGGGATGAGAACGAGTGTTTTTGGGTGTGGTCCGAAATTCAAGATGGCCACCAGCAGCCATTTTGTACCAAAATTAGTGCAATCAGTCTTTTGTACAGAACATCTGTATGAAAGTTCTGATTTGAATAAATTTTTGAATGTTTAGTAACATGGAATACATCACATATAGTACGGGTTTTTTTCTCGTGCAGAAATTATGCAAATTAGATGAACTTTGATTTAATCAGTGCAACTTATACACTGTAAGTGCACATGTCAATACGGCTCGGGCTAGAGGCTGTATTTATGAACCGATCTTCACAAAACTTCTTGGGTACTTTTGTTATCACCTTGGGACGAGAACGAGTGTTTCTGGGTGCGGTCCAAAATTCAAGATGGCTGCCACTGGCCATTTTGTACCGAAATTAGGTCCAATCAGTTTTTTGTCACAACTTCTACACAGCTCATATTTGTGAACTGATCTTCACGAAACTTCTTGGGTACCTTTGTTTTCACCTTGGGACAGGAATGAGTGTGTTTTGGGGTGCCTTTGTTATCACTGTGCTATGAGAACAAATATTTTGGGGTTCAGTCAGACCCACTCTGGGACTCAAAAGATTTTTTTCTATTTCTAGTTTAGTATCTGACTGTCACCCACCTTTACAAGACTTTACCTATAAATTTCTTACAGGCAACGGTCAGTATTTATGTACAGAACGTTACAATACTTTATATGTACCTTTGTTATCAGGTCATTACCTGGATGTTTGTCATTGCTGTGTCACATACTATACATGTACATGTCTTCGTCTTGACAAGTTGAGCTACAGTGTCATTGACACTTTCATTTATGTGTTTTGTTCAATTCTGAGACAGAAAAATAAAAATTAGCCTGAAAATTTGGTGTTCCAGTTCGGACTCCAAAATTTGGGCCTCGGAAATTTCAGGGTGTGGGGGGGGGGGGGGATTTTTTATGTGTTTTGTTCAATTTTGAGATGAAAAAAAAAAATTTTAGAGCCTGAAAATTTTGGGTTCAGTTCCGACTTGTTTTTAAAATCTTCTTTGGACCCTGTAGGGGGGGCATGTTAGGTTCAGGTTTGTTCAAATCCATTCCTTAGTGTTTTTCCATAAAATTTGCCTCTCATGACTTCATTCCTTTGTAGTGTTGATGAACCATGTCTAACTGAATGTGACCCCAAATACTTCTTTGAATCACTTTGGCCGGTGAGCTATTAAGGCCCCTTGGAGGCCTCTTGTTTTGTTATCTTTCACACATCTGAATTACCTCCAGTCCAGGCAAATGTATGGCAATTTGATTGAAATACTTTTTCTATCTTCCATGTTCCACTCAGCTTATTTATTGTAGTTAGTACTGTAAACTGAAAACTCAAGACTCAAGTGTGCAAAACAAAACATGGGGTCTCAGAAACGTGAGAATTTGCCCCTCAATCATGAGGTAGGGAGATGGCATAAAAAATTGGGAGCCTCCCTCCTAAATTGTGAAATGTAACATGTCTAATTTCTACAAATCACTTGGCTTGGCAGTACATTATAAGTTATGGGGCTTTCAGTGGGCGGATATGGTGTGATATAAGGCGAAGTGAGACAGATTCCTAGCGCAAATGTTCTGTTATCACTAAAAGGGAATTTCCTGGTTTTACATCATGTGAAGGTCACACTAGTAGCAGGCGCTGAAACAAAAGAGTTTTCTTCTCAATAATAAGGAATTTATATTAACAATTCACAACTTTAATTCAGTATTAAGTACTGGAAAAATAAAACAACTGGAACAAATGGATTAACAATTCTTTCAAGAAGGTAAGTGGGAACAGTTTCATTCATTATTTGTTGTTAATGCTGATATTAATGTTTCCGACTCGGCAGTTCTATACATGTCGTTTTAGTGGTTTATTTATTGTTTTTATTTACATTTGTTTATTAAAATTGCTCAAAGACTGGAAGAAACGTATTTTTGTTGTACGTTGCTCAACAGACACACACACAAAATTATTTGTTGTTCCTTGAACACGCGAAATTAGGAAAAACATCAAAGCGAGCATTGGATGTCAAAAACAAAATGTCTGAACTGACTGTATATAAGCTCTATATACGGTCAGCTCAATGATACACAGTCTCATATATGGTCACTAGATATTGAAGCTGATTGGTCAATAACAATTACTGGCATAATAAAACAGTGTCTGGACACAATATAACCACAGATGCTGACGAAAATGTTTTAAGTAAACATTTTATGTTGAATATTATTATAATGAAATTATTTAATTGAAAGAATAGATGATCAGTGTTTCAAGGACCTGTCAAAAATCAAGCCATGGCTTCTGAACAGAAAAAGATTAAATTTTCTTTTCTTGAACTTTGATTTGATGTTGATTTCTGTGTGAAATTCTTGTGTGCACAATATCACCTATGTTTGGGGATCAATTTCAGAGAAATGTTTTTTTTACATGCTCACTGGCAAGAGGACATGAATACCTGTAAAGTTTGGACCTGCAGCTTATAATATAAATTATCTTTTACATTGAACTTAATTTACAACTGGTTCCAATGTGAAATGTCCAACTTCTAAAATATTGTATGCTTGTCAGATAGCTAGTGCACAAGGCTATGTATATATATATGCACCCTCCCCTTCTTCTGAATTAACACCTTGAATGCTGCTGTTTGATATGCTTGCCCAGGACAGCCAATCTCTTGCCAGCAGAATACATATAGTTTGGTCATGTTCAACATAATTAATTTCCCTTGCAAACTGAACGTATTTTAGACCTGTGATTTGTTTAATTGTTCATAAACGTTTACTCAAATATAGTCATGGCTGCTTCCAATAGTCATGACTAGATTTGATGAAAAATATTATAAGAAGTACCCCCCCCCCCCCCCCCCCCAAATTATGTAATTATTTTTTTTACACACAGTGAGACCCGAGGACATGGTATTATCCGTGGTGTCTCCTGGAGATCCATTACCATGGGTATTGAACATCCGTTCTGTGTGTTATTGCGGATAATTCTGTACCCTGTGCATACAGCTATAGCTCCTGTGTTGGTCTCCTATTGTATGAGCCATTATAAATTGGCTTTCCTCTTTCAAAATTTGAATGAATTTATATACAAGGCCATGGGCAAAGAAGCCACTGAAGGGCCAAACTGACCTCCCATTTTCCAAAAATTTCCCTGAGGAAACTCGGAGCCCTGGCAATGAGACTGTGATATCTCTTCTCATGGCCACCCCCAACTTGCCATTGTGCTTTGAATGATGTCATATGGTTGTAAATGTGGTGCTCCCTCCTCCAATCCCAAATACTGAATGCGCTATTGCAAAATAAGATCAGTCAAATTTCAGTCTTCACTAGGGAAAATATTTGGTGTCCAAAAGTGATATTTTGACATCAGAGAAGAAAAAGTTAACAAAATTTGTTATTTTCAGAATCGAATGCAGGAAAGTTTAAAATTATTTGATTCCATTTGTAATAATAAATGGTTCACAGATACATCAATCATCCTCTTCCTGAACAAAAAAGATTTGTTTGAAGAAAAAATAAAGAAATCACCTTTAACAATATGTTTTCAAGAATATACAGGTCAGTATAGAACCATGTCACCCACCTGTAAACAGTTTGTTTCTTCCTGTCAGTTTTTAGCTCACCTTGACGAAGTCAAGCTGAGCTTATCTAATCACTTTCTGTCCGTCATCCGTCAACACCATGCTTTGGGCTTCTCCTCCAAAACCACTGGGTCAATTCAAGTGAAAGTTTGTGTGAGTAATTGTGCTGAGGGGGCATTGCTTTTTTTGTTCAACTCAACGTGCCCAGCCCCATAGTGAGGGGGTGGGGGAAAATGCTCTAAATTGTTTTTTGAATCATCTTCTCATGAACCAGCAGGTACAATGACTTGATATTTGGTATGGAGCTTCCTTTTGAGGTGTAGATTCAAGTTTGTTCAAAGGAAGTTTGTGAAGCAATATTTGCCTTTATAATGGGAGGGGAAAGATTTTTGGCCCTGCCAAAAATTTCTGTATCCTGAACCAATGGTTCATTTCGAACCAAATTTAGTTTGTGATATTACTGGGTTATAAGTACTTGATTCATGCCAAAAAAGTTTTTCCTGTGTCCCCATGGGAACTGCAGGAGCTAAAAATAGAAATATTTTCAAAATCCAGTATTTCCCAAACCCCACTGAACAGAGAACTGTTATTTGGTATGAAGAATCCTTAGGACCCATAGAACTGAATGGTAAAAAAAAATTGCCATTGGTTGTAACAGGGTGTTCTGTAGAATTTGTCGAAAAAATGCCGAGTCAACATATTTGCAAAATTTTTTTAAAAAATTTCTTCTGAACCAATGATCAGAATCTTTTGATATTTGGTATGGGGGGGGGGGGGGGGGGGGGGGGGGGGGGAGGGGAGTCAGATATAAGTTTGTTAACATACAACCCCTCGGGTTCATATTTGGGCTCAATACAGGAGCCTAAATTTTTAACTTAGAGCAATATAGGGAATAATCTTTAAAAATCTTCTTCTTCAGACCCACCAGTCAGAATGCTTTGATATTTGGTGTATAACATCTCTAGGGGGAGCAGATTCAATTTTGTTCAAATCGGGTCTCTGGGTTCATATTTGGGCTCTAAATTTCAACTTGCTGCAATATGATGAAATTTCTTTAAAAATCATCTTCAGAATCACCCATCAGAATCCTTTCATATTTGGTATACAACATCTCTAGTTCACTATGCAGAACTCTTAGTTCGATTTTAACAAGATTTGATATGCAGCAAAAGTTGGAAACAGATATTTGATTTTAAAAAAAAATATTAGCCCTAGCTATCGTGGGACTCAATGTGTGTTAAAAAGAGAAACATAATTCCAAGTTAATTTTATAAGGAGCCATGTTTATTAAGTACCCTCTAGAGGTGTGTAACTAAGATTAATCCACATAGGTTGTATCAAGGGACTCCATAAGGGAGCTCCACTTTGTACATTATGATTAACTGAAGAAAAGGCATGATGCTTGGACTATTGTAGTCACTATTGAGGGCTCAAGGATTGACAATGGATCCTATGGAGATTGATTGCTTTATGTAGATTCATTTGTGGGTTCGGTTCAAGGTGAGTGCTTCAGGCCCCGAGGGGTCTCTTGTTTATGTTATAGTGGTAAAGAAATGTTTAACCAAATTTTAAGCTGGGGATAACTTTGGTATAATACTGGGTACATTTGGTCAGTATGACCAGTGTTATCCCTGAATAACCTTCAAAATAAATTCATTCATTGTTAGAACTTTGTTAGAAGGTATATTATTATTATAATATTATTACCTGTTCTATACCAATCTGTACATATTGACTTGTCTTTGATGAGTTCAGGTATCAGTGAAAATACATGACTATGTATCATTATTTAGATTCGGTTGTATATATTGTGTAGTTTCATGTTATGTGCTCAAACCTGAATTTCTTACTTTAAGAAAATGCTGACAAGGCTATTGAATGTCTTCACAACTTGGCTAACTTGCTGACTGCAGCAAGCCATATTTGTGTTTTTCAATAAAACTTTGATGAAAATTTATGTGGACGTAGTGACATTAGCAGAAGACACTGGTAGAAGGTAGATAGTTGTTCATCTTTGGATAGTGGTCATTTAATGGCATAGAGTATTTTCAGCATTATTTCAGAAGTGGTACTTGGCAGATGGGCATTAGCAAATACCATTACTTGCTAGATTTTCCATATTTTTATACTGTACCAATGACCCAGACTTAGCTGGTGCTAACTCTTAAAAATTCAGGGCCAAACACAAATTTTGCCCCATCCCCAATCCCCAAAATTTGCATCAAAATTTAAAAAATCAATGTCCTATATGGTCCTCCATACTTTTGTCCACTGCACATGCGCAGTGTCAAGGAAGTACCGAAATTGGAGCCAAATATTCATTCTTTGTTTGGCCCTTCAATCTATAACATCTCACTGATATCTGTGCTTATAATCTCAGTTAAAATGATGCCAGACACAAAATCATGAAGGAAATGGTGGATCCAAGGATGAAATAAGAGGATGAGAGGAAGAAACAGTGGAAGGATGTGTTCAGGGCTGTAACTTATAATTTTTAGCTCATCTTGACAAAGTCAAGCTGAGCTAATCTCATCGCTCTCCGTCCGTCGTCTGTTGTCCGTCAACACCATGTTTTGGTCTTCTCCTCCAAAGCCACTGGGCCAATTCAAGTGAAAGTTTGTGTGAGAGGTGGTCCCAAAGGGGCATTTCATTTTTAGCTCAACTTTGACGAAGTCAAATTTGAGCTATTGTCATGGCCCGTCGTCCGTCCGTCCATCCGTCCGTCTGGCCATCTGTCCGTCTGTCCGTACGTCAACAATTGGCTATGGCTCGGGCTAGAGGTCGTATTTATGAACCGATCTTTACGAAACTTCTTGTGTACCTTTGTTATGACCCGGGGACGGGAACGAGTGTTTTTAGGTGTGGTCCGAAATTCAAGATGGCTGCCAGCGGCCATTTTGTACCGATGATGCAAAAATCAGTTTTTTGTACAGAACTTCTGTATGAAAGTTCTGATTTGAATAAAGTTTTGTATAAATGTTTAGTACCATGGGATACATCACATATAATACGGGTTTTTTTCTCGTGCGTAAATTATGCAAATTAGACTGACTTTGATTTATTTAGTGTTACTTTCAGAGCTGTAAGTGCCAAGCTGCTATGGCTCGGGCTAGAGGCCGTATTTATGAACCAATCTTTACGAAACTTCTTGGGTACCTTTGTTATGACCCTGGGACGGGAACGAGTGTTTTTGGGTGTGGTCTGAAATTCAAGATGGCTGCCAGTGGCCATTTTGTACCGACGATGCCGAAATCTGTTTTTTGTACAGAACTACCATATGAAAGCTCTGATTTGAATAATTTTTTGTATGAATGTTTAGTACCATGGGATACATTACATATATTACAGGTTTTTTTCTTGTGCGTAAATTATGCAAATTAGGCTAACTTTGATTTATTTAGTGTTACTTTCAGCACTGTGAGTGCAAATCCCAATACGGCTCGGGCTAGAGGCCGTATTTATGAACCGATCTTCACGAAACTTCTTGGATACCTTTGTTATCACTGTGGGACGAGAAGGAGTGTTTTGGGGTCCAGTCTGAAATTCAAGATGGCCGCTAGCAGCCATTTTGTTCAAAATTAAGTGCAATCAGATTTTTGCGCAGAACTTCCAAATGAAAGATCTGATTTGAATAAATTTTTGTATGAATGTTTAGTACCATGGGATACATTACATATAATACAGAGTTTTTCTCGTGAATAAATTATGCAAATTAGGGGTCCAGGTGGGACCAAAATCCGGAAATTAGTTTTTTGGTTTTTTATGCGTTTTGGTAAATTTTAAGACAAAAAAAAAAAAAATTTTTTTACACTGAAAATTTGGGGTCCGGGTGGGACTTAGAAAATTTTGGACCAAAATCCGGAAATTAGTTTTTTGTGTTTTGATTCATTTTGGTCAATTTTAAGAAGAAGAAGAAAAAATTTTAGTCTGAAAATATTTTGTTTGGGACTGAAAATTTCCACACAAAAATAATAATCTACAATGATTGGTCTTAATCTGTAGTCCATTACAGTCACCTTGTAATTCTTTTATTATTGTTGACTGGGCCAAAATAAATACTTATTCCTGTCATATTCATTATTCAGTTGTCTTGGTCACAGCAAGTACTAATTCCTGTCATATCCAAGTTGAGCTACAGAGTCATTGACTCTTTCATTGTTCAACTCAACATGCCCAGCCCCATAGGGAAGGAGTGGTGGAAAATGCTCCAAAATATTTTTAAAATCTTCTTCTCAAGAACCAGTGTGTACAATGACTTGATATTTGCTATGGAGCTTCCATATGAGTTGTAGAATCAAGTTTGTTCAAACGAAGTTCGTGAAGTAATATTTGGCTTAGTAATAGGAGGGGTAAGATTTTTGGCCCCACCCAAAATTTCTATTTTCTGAACCGATGGTCCTGTATGAACCAAATTTCGTTTGTGGTATTATTGGGTCATAAGTACTTGACCCATGCAAAAAAAACAATTCTGCATCCTCATGGGAACCCTGGAACGACCATATTTCCCAAACAACACGGAACAGAGAGCTGTTATTTGGTATGAAGTATCCTTAGGACCAGTAGAATTGAATGGTAAAAGAAAATGGCCATCGGTTATGTTAGGGTGTTCTGTAATGGGCATCGAAAAAATGCTGAGTCAGCATATTTGCAAAAATTTTAAAAAATCTTTTCTCCAGAAACAATGATCAGAATCTTTTGATATTTGGTATTCAGCATTCATAGGGGAGTCAGATAAAAGTTTGTTGAAATAAAGCTCATTGGTTCATATTTGGGCTCTCTACAGGAGCCCGAAGTTTTAACATAGGGTAATATGGGGAATATTCTTTAAAAATCTTCTTCTTCAGAACCACCAGTCAGAATGTTTTAATGTTTGGTATACATCATTGTTATGAGGGTCAGATTCAAGATTGTTCAAACCAAGTCCCTAGGTTAATATTTGGGCTTCCTATGGAAGCCCAAATTTTTATCTTCGTTCAATATGGACGGTAATTTAAAAAAATCTTGTTCTTCAGATCCACCAGTCATGTTTTCATTCTTGCTATGAAATCTCCACTGTTTGTTCAGTGTTTCCTCTCTCCCTTTCCTTGATACCCCACTTGCTAATCTCCCATACTTTTGGTATAATTTTGGAAATTTTTTTATTGAAATTTCTAGGGAGTTTTAGAATATTTACAGAATGTTTATTCTGTTATCCCCATGGTTGCATCCTCACCCTAGGGGTGTTTAGGCATTTTGGTCATGCATCTACCATCCTATGTACTGCAGATTCTTCTGTGGAAGATTCTGTTTTACATCGGATAGTGTTTTAAAATTGGTTACTGACTTCGGGCCATATTTTCAGTGTCTGTAGTCTTGTTTCCGGTTTTTATTGACTTTTGTTTACGTGGACAACGGTTTCTTCTGACAGTGATTCCTTGTCTTCTGTAAGGTTCAACTTATTGCCAGATACATTAATAATGTCCGTAAGTGTAACATTAATTTTTAGATATGTTTTAAAATTTTTGTCCACACTTAGGATTTTTTGGGATCCAGTTGGTCCCATCGTTCCCTTCGGAAATTTGGGCTCATGTCAAAATTTTTTCGAAATTTTTTTTTTTTGAATTATTTTTTGAATTTTTGTAATGGATTATATTATTATTATGTATCTTTGTATTTTCAAGGGTTAGTGCGAGTTCTACGGCTGTTTAATATTTTTTAAATATGAAAGAATATTGTTCAAATTGTAAATCGAGGAAGTCTTCCTCTGATTCTCATGCTCATTGCATTTGCTGTAGTCAGTGTACTCGCATTAATTCTTGCTCAGTGTGTGCCAATTGGGATGACAAACGTTGGAGATGTGTGTTACAGTATATTGTTAGTGGTGAGAGGTCCATGTCGGTCCTCTCGCCACAGGGTCACTCTAGTTTTTCAGTTTCTTTTTCAGAGGAACAAGAACAGGGTGATGTTTCCATGATGTCTTCAGGAAGTGTGCTTCCGTCGTCGCATTCAAATGAAGAGCTAGCGGCAAAAGTGCTCAAAGAAATTCGACAAGTGCCTAGATCCTTAGTAGGATTGGTGACCTAGTCGCCAGCTAACTTGCTTGGTGAAGCTATCACTCGTAGATCGGGTGATGTGATGCCGGGTTCGTCTGTTGCGGTCCAGGAGAGGAGAAGGGGTGGTGCAAGCACTATAATCTCGGATCACGCATGGCGACGGTGGATCGGAGGATGGAACAGAGGAAGCCAGTCAGTCCGGTAGCTAGCTCGTTCAGGTCTACCCGGACCACGAGCGAGAGAGGCCCCTCTCTCTTAACAACAACATCTGGGGCCAGATGTTGTCGTACATAATGTTCGTCAGTCGGAGCATACGTCCACTCCTCCTGCTCGGGACTCTCTGTCGCATGGACAGCCGGGCACAGCTAGTCTATTGGCTTCCTCTTCCAAACGTCAACACACACGTCTGCACCTTGGCTATGTGACCTTGGATATCCAGCCTGCTTCGCCGACCAAGGATTCCACTTCGACTGGGTCACTCCATCTGGTAGCCAAGGACACGAGGCCTTACCAGTTGGGACGTTCGCATAAAAGAATTATGCAAGAGGCACCATCTCAGGAGCTTCCAGCAGCTAAACAACGTAAGACCGCAGCTCCACAGGCCTCCGTGACAGACTTGCTATCACAGATAGCACAACTTATCGCAGCATCCCAGCAACCTTCGGAAACTCTTTCAGATCAGGAACTGTCTGAGGAAGCTGGGTCGGTACGCTCCCCTGCAGTGTCAGATTGGGACGACCGAGATTCACATTTGGTCCAGTCGGATGGTGAAAGGGAATCTGCAGAGCTGGATTTTTCCATTTCAGAACAACATAAAGTGGCCGTAGATTTCATCCGGCAACACCTTCCAGAAGTTGTTCCTCTGGACCAGAGAGCTGCGATACCAGATAAGAGACTGATAGCATCACTGGATACAGACTTTTTCGGCCGGGTCAAGGACATTGCACCTGAATTTCTTATCAACCTACCTCAATTGTTTACTACAGGCTTGCACTACAGTGGAAGAACCTAACTCGGATAAAATACTCTCTATTTTAATCTTTCCCAAGATTTGGGAAAGAAAAGTGGTGTAAAAACACCACGAAAAAATAAGCCCAAACTGGGTCGAGTGCCATCGGCGCACACCCAGTATGGGACGCTCTTACAAATCCACGACTTCCATAAAACAGTGCGCAATGTATCAATTCATCATTCTTTTGATTATCCGCACATGTGGTGGATGTGTGTGCCATCTTTGCTGCAGCAACAGTGATATTTTAACTCGTCGGGGGAGGGGGGGGAACACTGTCATTTCGGGGCCCCCCGACTCGACCACGTTTGGTGTGAGTTTGACCCCCTCCGTGGGGGATGTGCAGCGCCTCCCGCTCCCGCAGGGGGTGGGGAACACTATCGTTTCGGGGTCGCCCGATTCGACCACATCAGGTGAAAATTGCTCCCCCTCCGTGGGGGATGTGCAGCTCCTCCCGCACCAGCGGGGGGGTGGGGAATGCTGTCGTTTCGGGGCTTCCCGACTCGACCATGTCTGGTGAGAGTTATTCCCCTTCCGTGGGGAATGTGCCGTTTTTTTACCGTGGTGGATACTGCGGGAGCTGTTGGATTTCTGGTGAAGAGATGCTTGGTTCCGGGACTATGCGCCCTCTCCAGTCGACATCTGAGGCTGTCACTAGGGTTGTGACTTCTCCTTCGGAGGCCGAGCTTGGTGGCTCTCTCCACTTTTCCGCCATTTCCAACAGCTCCCGTCGTATCTGCTGCTGCTGCTGTTCCGTCTACAACATCATTGGGCACCGTTTTTAGCCGGCCTCGGCTTATCCCTGCCAGTGTCTGCAGGGATGTCTGTAGTGTGGTTGTGGGGTATCGGCCCCAGCCTTCCCCGACTTCCACTCGGAGAAGTCGGATGGGGCTGCCGACTGAACCCCCTACTGTGTCCTCTCAGCCATTGAGCACAGTAGATTTATACCTGCAGTGGTCTGCTGCGGTGTCTAGTTGTGTAGGCGTGGGGGTATCGGCCTCAGCCTTCCCTGACTTCAACTCTGCAAAGTTGGAAGTGGCTGCCGGCCGGACCCTCTACTGTGATCTCTGCGCCATCGAGCACCACAGTTGTCATTGGATTCGGATGTTCTTAGTGGGACATTATGAACTCTGTGGCGTTTCCGTCCACACATTCTGGCCACACAACCAGTTTTGGGGGACCAATGTCTTTTGTGCAGCCTGGACCTTCTGCCCTGCAGAGGTCCGCGGTGACTCTCATGAGTTCCCGCTATGTTGATCCTCGGGGTGTGTCACACCAGGGACCAGCCGTGAGGGCGACTAGGGCGATTATGTCGCCCTTATTAGCCCAAAATCGCCTAGAAAAATAATGGGGGCGATTACAAGTCGCCCTCTAAAAATTGGCCAAAAAAGGCTGAACTGAGTGATGCGAGGTTTTCAATTACATGAAAACGATTATTTTCAAAAATCGAATGTGCTTGAGCGTGATAAATGGGCATTTTAATTCGTCAAATAAACGTCCATTTATTTGAAATCACACGACAATCAGTTATCTATTGTCGCTTTTGGCAGATTTTTTTTTTATTTCTGTTTTGTTGCGCTTCAGTCGGAGCTTCAATTGTCGAAACGAAAATAGGTGACTTACGCGACTCAACAAAATAACCCAGTTTGAAAGTAGGTTACGTTGCTTAGGATGCCGAAAATGTATACACAATGGACGTATTTTATAACACAGTATTTTCATTTCGTTTTGCTGATGACTGTTAACGGTTGGACTGTCTATTCCCAGAAAAACACGAATGGAATTGAATCACATGAAAAAAAAGCTTTGGTGATGACAAGAAAAGCTTTGTACAGGACACAAGTGTGCATGTGGACGATCTTGAAAAAGGGTCCTCCTAAACACTGGAATGACACGAAATGACACGGTATGACACCGGAATGCCTTAAAAATGATGCGAATTGACATTTCTTTTACAAAATACTCGACCCCAGAATGTATTTTGTTTATTAACTAACAAAGTACCTCCCAAGCAACCTTCTTACATCTGGTCCTGTTCACAATTTCAGACTTAGGAAATTATTAGTTCAGTAGACTTTGGTGAAAGGCAACCACAGGAGGGTGCTGGGGGATTGACACGAAGAAGAGGGGAGGGGTCATGAAGGAGAGGGTAGCAGTGGGGGGATTTTCAGTCAGTAATTACACATTGAAAATATGAAGGGGCGGTGGGGGCGGTACATGAATATTCTTAATTTTCCCCACTTGCCTATGAAGTCTCCCTACATGACTCTGCAGTCTCCCTATTTTTTCTGGAGGGATTGAAGTCTCCCTAAAATTCCCCCCTAGGCTGGTCCCTGTGTCACACCCCTATACACGTCTGCTTTCAGACGTTTCGGCTGCCACCCGTCGTCCCACGTCAGGTGTTTTGGAGGATCGTGACCCTTCGCTGGTTAAGAGGGTCAGAGGTGAAGCCACTTTGCCGGTTCATTCCCCTGTCGAACTGGCCAGTACGGGCAGTGAGCTTAGGGAGGCCCTCTCCTTACTCACTCGGGTTCTGTCAAAGAGCCTTCACTTTGCTTCCAGCGAGGCAGCGAGTGGTTTCCAGGCGCCCCCTATGGCACCGCCTCCCGGGGTTGGAAACAGGCTGCTGGATCTCAAACCATCTAACCAGTCGACAGTGTCAGCCAGGCCGTGATCATCGGTCGCGCGCCAACAGCCTATGGAGCAACCCGCTTCTGGGCGTCTTCGACCGTGCCAGTCGGTACAGTTGATTGAAGCATTTTCAGCCTTGGACTCTAAGCTAAGTTCCAAGGCTATGAAGGCTCCATTCTTCACCAGGGTTGACACCTTTTTTGCCTCTGGCGCATTATCGTTTCTACGATTCCGCCAATCCGTCGGTCTACCAGACTTTGACGGTTTTGGATCAGGACTCCAATTCCCTCGGGCTTTACAAGTCCAAGTCTGCCGTCATTCCGATGACAACTCTGGAGTCCACGTTGGGCTTATCGAGAGAGATGCTTGGTATGCTTTCTCTTTCCGATCACGTCGTCTCAGCTTTAGCTGCTTATCTGCCCTCAGATAAGTTTGACGAGGTACAGGCTCCTTTGTGTGTGCTGTCCAAGGCGCTCATGCATCTTACTCACACGCATGCCTGTAACACGGCTAATCTGGAATTAGTTCGAAGGGACTCTGTGCTGGACACGGGCCGATCCCTTCCTGAGGAGCAGTGCGCTACTCTTCGATCTGCTTCTTTGGCAGGTCCGCAACTTTTCCATGGTTCTGTGTTGACGGTCCGGGATGACTTCCTACGTCATTCCAAAGATCAGCTGCTATTTCTTCAGCTTGATCAGCCTTCTAGGGTAGGCACGGGCTGTTCTAAGCCTAACACGTACCCTTTGCTTCCTCTGCGAAGCAAAGGGGCTGATCCTTCTGCCTCCGCTTCTGCTTCTTACTCAAGGGGTAAGGGTAAGCATCGGCAGTCTTGAGGGAAGTCCCAGGATTCTTCATTCAGTAGAGGAGGTGTTTTCTCCTCTCGCGAGCCTCGTCGGGGTTCGAAATGAAGGTCCCCACCTTGACTCGTCCCAGGTTGGAGGAAGGATAGCAGAGTTCGCAGACCGTTGGGCCACCATCACATCCGATCCTTGGGTGTTATATGTTGTTTGGTCCGGGCTGCGAATATCCTTCCGAAGGCACGCCACTCTGTCCAGGGTGCCTCTTCCAACCACAGTTCCTTCAGACATTTTACGTCGGGAACTTTTCTCCACGGAGATAGACAATCTCCTGACAACGGGGGCGATTGAGGTCATCAAGAACATTAGGTCAGTGGGTTTCTATTCCAGCCTGTTCTTGGTGCCAAAGAAGGACGGCCGACTCCGACCGGTTATCGATCTGAGTTTCCTGAACCAGTCTATCATTGCTCCCAAGTTCAGCATGGAGACTTTCAGGTCGGTCCTCCGTTCAATTCACCAGGGAGATTTCGCTTCCAGCTTCGACCTGCGAGACGCTTACTTTCACGTTCTGATTCATTGGGCGTTACGGAAGTATCTTTTTGTTTGTTTTTCTGCGGCGAGTTTACCAGTTCAAGGCCATGCCTTTCGGCCTCAACCTGGTTCCTTGGGCCTTCACCAGACTGATGTCGCATGTGATAGCTTTCCATCACAGACAGTCCAGGGTGACTACTTCGGCATATATGGACGATATCCTCCAGGGGCATTCCAATGCTGCCTTACTGGAGTCGGATGTCGCCACTCTGTTGAGCTTGCTCACGTCGCTAGGTTTCAGAGTCAACGAGGAGAAGTCAGACCTGGTCCCTTCTCAGTCGTTTTATCATCTGGGGATGGCTTTCCGCACACAATTCAATTTGGTGGCGGTTCCCCAGGCCAAGGCTGTGATTCTCTCAGCTTTTGCTCTGACTCTGTCCCAGTCCACTTCCGCGACGGCTCGGAGTATTCTCCGGCTTATCAGTCTCTGCTGTTCGGTGACGGATCTCATTCCTCCAGGTCAGCTGTGTGTCAGACCTCTCCAACACTTTCTGCTCAGTCATTGGAGGCCGAATGTAGATTTTCTGGATCTGGTGCTTCAGTTTCCAGAATATCTTTATCCCCACCTTCTCCTCTGGGCGGATGTCCAGTGGCTTTCGCAGGGTGTTCCGTTGGACTTGCCCACGTCCGATCGCGTTCTGACGGCAGATGCCAGCGATCTCGGATGGGGTGCGACGTTGGATCCTCTAGGTCTTTCCATTCACGGGATGTGGGACCAGGATCATGCAGCTCTACACATCAACCAGTAGGAGCTTCTTGCTCTTCCGAGTTTCAGGCAGTGGATCCCTCACCTGTCAAATCACCAGGTCCTTCTGTTGTCCGACCATTCGATGGTGGTTGCTTACATTCGGAGCCAGGGCGGCATGCACTCTTGTTCCAATGTACGAATTGGCTCGGGATCTTCTACTGCTCGCTCAGGATGTCCACGCCGGGGTGGCTGTTCGTCACATTCCCGGTCGTCTGAACGTCCTAGTCGACTCCCTGTCCCGTCGAGCAGGGTCATTTCCACCAGGTGGTGTCCAGATACTCTGGCTTTCGCCGTGGACGCTCTGGCCCTCCTTTGGGATGGTCTTGTCGGCTACGCCTTCCTACCGGTTCCGATTCCGCCTCAGGTTCTCGCCCAGATATGAACCTGCAGTCGTCGAATCCTTTCGATCACACCTGTCGCCTCGGTGGGTGTGGATCAATCTGCTCCGCTCTCTGTTAGCGGCAGTTCAAACATGTCTCCCTCTACCTCGCGACTTTCTTTGCCAAAGTCGCCCGAGGAGGTTTTACGTTGACCCGACTTCATTGTGCCTGTCCATGCTTCGGAGACATTTTTTCATATGTGATACCGCATTGTTTCGACACTAATCCTTGCCTCTCCAAGCTTGTTCAGCTCTTTTCCTTGAAAAGGCCTAGGACTTTGCAGTTTCCTCCAAGATGGTCACTTTCTTGGGCGCTGCTCTGCTTGGGGGTGGGGGGGCATTCACGCCTTTATCCTGGATCTCTCCTGCATCCATTTCTTGATGGATTTGTCTTGCTATTCGTGCTGCTTCTGCTCGTCTAGCTACTGGTGATTGTATTACCAATTGTTTTTTCTGCCACGAGGTGCATGTATTGTCTTCCTTTTTTAATAACTCTGTCATGTTGTCGGATGACGGATGTTATTCTGGCAGCCTTCTGGAGAAATGCTACATTCTCCTTTTATCTGCGACAGTTGCAGGAGCCGACAGAGAACCTTGGGGCCCTCCTTCTTCGGCTCAGGCTGTTGTCTATCCCAGCCTTTCAGCTTTTTTCAGGGTCAGTTCAGCTTTGTGCAGTTACTGCACTTTCTGTCTGTGCGTCGCACTTCACCATACGCCTCATCTTTCATTGTCTTTTCTAATGTTTGTGATGCTATGGTTTGATAGGCCTAGGGATCTCTTCCTCTGTCCACGGTCCCAGTGCTATTGAGTTATGTGTGGGTTGGTTATGTGATTCCCTCCAGCCTTTTGTCTATTCAGCCTGTAGTAAACAATTGAGGTAGGTTGATAAGAAGTATAAATTTTACAGTATATTTCCTTTCTTATTATACCTACCGAACTTGTTTACATGGAGGCCCTCCCATCTTCTTATTCGGGTAAGAATCCTTCCTCCCCGCTGATCACATAACTCCAGTGTTGTTCGGAATCGAAAGAATGGCGAATTGACGCATTGTGCATTGTTTTACGGAAGTCGTGGATTTGTACTATGGAAGAGCGTCCCATACTGGGTGTGCGCCGATGGCACTCTACCCAGTTTTGGCTTATTTTTTCGTGGTGTTTTTACACCACTTTTCTTTCCCAAATCTCTTGGGAAAGATTAAAATAGAGAGTATTTTATCCGAGTTAGGTTCTTCCACTGTAGTGCAAGCCTGCAGTAAACAATTTCAGTAGGTATAATAAGAAAGGAAATTTACTATAAAATTTATACTTCCGGCCCAGTCCAGCAATGTCTCACGGATGTTTGAATTGCTGAATGACGCTATTTTTAGGCTAGCCTCTAAGACTGGCAGATCCAGTTTCTAATCATCTCATGCTGCTCTATATCTGCCATTCATCATGGCAAATTTGGAGTTAGACGTGATGCTGCCCTTGCTTTATCCACAAGGGTGGATTCTAAGGTGAAAAACTCTCTTCGAGTCGCTCCAGTTTCAAGAGAGCTTCTCTTCGATGGTAAGCTTTCACTAATCTATGATCAGATTACCAAGAAAGCTTCAGACTCTCTGCTTTTTAAGTCCATTTCGAAAAAAATGGACTCAGCAGAGAGGAGTAAGTTAGGGACTTCTGGGGTGAGTACGTCCAAGGGAAGTTCCTATAGAGGATCTAAGAAAGCCTCTACGTCTTACTCCAGAGACCGTCAGAGTAGCGACTCATGTAGGGGACGTAATGCTGGCCGAGACAACTGGTCAGATGCCCCTAGGTTGACTGGTCGAGGTGCGGGTCGGGGAGGACGTACTTTCTCCTCCCGCAAGCCCCGCAGGTCCAGGAGGTGAAGGTCAAAACCTCTATTGCACTCCAGTGGGTGGAAGGCTGTCAAGATTCTTAACCAATTGGTTGTCAATTACGGACGACCGATGGGTTCAGAAGGTAATTTCGGAAGGTCTAAAAGTGTCCTTCAGAGAAAAACCTCCGTTAACACGAAGTCCACGATGGACTCAGCTTCCATCAAACCTTCAGAAAAGAGATTCGCTTCTATCAGAGGTGCAATCTCTTCTGGAAAAGAATGCAATAGAGGTCGTAGAAAACAAGGAATCTCCCGGTTTCTACAGTCACCTGTTCCAGGTACCAAAACCAGTTGGCTCATACCATCCAGTTATAGATCTAAGCTGGATAAACAAACTGATCGTGGCTCTGAAATTTTATATGGAGACCATCCGATCGGTGAGAGCGAGCATTCAAGTGAACGATTATGCTGCGAGCATAGATCTCAAGGATGCGTACTTCCACGTCATGGTACATCCGGCGTTCAGAAAGTACCTTCGCTTCGCTGTCCTAGGAGTCATTTATCAATTCCGAGCAATGTGGTTCGGACTGAATCTAGCGCCCTGGGCTTTCACTCAAATAATGAACTCGGTAATGACTCATTTCCCCTTACGTCGGCCTACTTGGACGACATTCTTCAGAGGTACGGCGACAGATTTACTCTTCGGAACGATGTTCAGAGTCTGCTTCAACTGCTCTGACGTCTCGGTTTCATAGTAAACGAAAAGAAGTCGGATCTAGTTCCGTCCAAGTCATTAGCTTCGAGACGCACAACAATCTGGTTTGTCTGCCGTTACCCAGAGCAAAGTTATTCAGTTGTTATGCTCGCTTTTGTCTACACTCAGATGTAGTAACAGCGAGAGAATTCATGCGACTGATGGGTTTGTGCGGAGCCGCCGCGGACCTTATTCCGATGGGGCGTCTACGCACTCGTCCACTCCAAATATTTTTTACTCAGAATTGGAGTGTGAAGATTCATTCGCTCGAAACGAACATCGTCTTGTCGAACCAAGTAAAACAAGAGATTCAGACTTGGGCAGATATTCAGTGGTTAACTCAGGGAGTTCCACTGCAACTGCCGGATCCGATTTTTACGATTATGACGGATGCGAGTCAAACAGGTTGGGGAGTGACTTTGAGCCCAACAGATTCGAGGTGCCGGGGTCAAAGAGATGATGTCAATTTGGCTTGCGCTACGTCATTGGATGAACATTATTCAGAATTCACATGCTCAAATTCTGTCTGACAATTCAACAGTAGTAGTGTATATTCGGAACCAGGGAGGCACTCATTCCATTCCGTTGTTCAACTTAACGGAAAGAATCCTTCTGTTTGTCCTAGAGCACCAGGTTCTTCCGTCGGTCCATCATATTCCGGGTCGTCTGAAGGTTCTAGCGGACTCCCTTTCTCGGAAAGGTCATATGTTGCAGTCAGAATGGACTCTCAACAAACGAGTTTTCAATCAGATCTACTACCAATGGGATCGTCCGATGATAGACTTGTTTGCGACGCATCTCAACAATCAGTTGCAGACGTATGTGTCGCCATGCTCAGATCCTCAAGCGTTTGCAGTAGATGCTTTCTCGATCTCTTGGGACGGAATGATAGGATACGTGTATCCTCCAGCTCCATTGATTCAACAGATATTGCTAAAAATCAAGCAATCTCACTGCAAGATTCTGTTGGTAGCATCTCTGTCACCCCAGAGACCATGGATAAATCTACTCAGGTGTCTTTTATGGGACATTCCTCGGAAGCTTCCTCCATGGGAGGACCTTCTTTCGCAGGGGAAATCGCACACACTGCATGACAACCCGCAAGGTCTCAACATTCACGTATTTCCGTTGTGCGTTCCTTCTTGCACAGCAAGCAATTTACGGGGCGATCAGTGGACGCACATTTTCTAACTGTAGGAGGACCTCCTCTTCGCTAAATTACGCTGCTAAGTGGAAGGTTTTCTCTCGTTGGTGTAGGGATCATTCTATTGATATCTATGATCCCTCCATTCCAGACATTGCTAATTTTTTGGTCTACTTGTTTGACAAGATCAAACTGCAGCCAATAACTATTAAGGGTTATAGGTCTATGCTATCGGATACTTATGCTCATCATGATAGCTTACAAATTGGATCTAATGTCTCTTTATCTAAGTCAGTGAAAAACTTTTCGATAAATAGACCTAGAACCCTTAGGTTAATTCCTAAGTGGAATTTAGCTTGGGTTCTTCTGAAGCTAAAAGATGCGCCATTTGAACCCCTGGATACGGTAGACTTCAAATATTTATCTTATAAGACAGCTTTTCTCTTAGCCTTCTCTTCTGCTAAAAGATTTAGTGAGCTTCATGCTCTATCTGTTGATGATTCTCACTATCGTAGTGTTGGTAATACTTTAATTACTTTGACTACTGTACATGTCCATGTATAAGTCGCCCCCATGTATAAGTCGCACCCTACTTTTCATACAAAATATCCCCCTGCGCCTATAACACTTGTATAAGTTGCAGCCCGATTTGGGTTGAAAAATGTTCAAACAATTCCGTAAATTTGGTTAAAGGACTAGAAGTCTTGTGGACTGAACAGGGAGGTTTGATGACCGATTACAGTATATTTATAAATTATATTTGTTTGTATACTTCATTGATACTTCATGATTAAAATGGTAAATCCAAATGTAAAACTACAAAGAAAAAGGCTTTATTCTCATGCCATTTAAACGAATTGCACGTGCGAACAAATAGGTCAAACGAACGCGGAATTTGTTTGAAGTGAGACAAGCAACTGATGAAAGGGAAGTAACTGCATGATTCTTGTTAATATTCTTCAAAGGGAATTCCCCTTAAAAACGCACGTGGTGTGCTGTGTAAACAATTTGATTGCCTTGCGAATTTCGTAAATAACTCATACCAATATCCAAAATATGTTGAGATATACAACGATGGAATATTCTATTGTGAATTATTACTGGAGATGTTGAAGACATGAACAGGTACTGTAATTATTTTGAAGGAAATTAATTGCATGCGGTTTCGAATTTTCGATTGTTCACCACCCCTCCACTCACTGGGTCACTGAGAAAAATAAATCAACAAGAACACATGGAGTATAATCTCCTATTTTTATTTTATTTTTTTTTAAATTTTATTTTGTGATCAAGTTAATGCACAACACAGAAATAAGAAATAAAAAGGTGAAATAAAATAAACAAATTTTCAAAGCAGGTGAATCGCTGTGATACAAACCGTCGACATGGGCCGATCTGGTGTCCGTTCAGTCCTCATATCGCTGTTGAAAACTTGCTGAAAAATAATTACCTTTGTATAAGTCGCACCCCAATTTTGGTCCCGTTTTTCCAAGCAAAAAGATGCGACTTATACACGGACATATACGGTACTAATGTTGGATTTGGATGGTGTTTCCTTATATTGCCTGCTTTATAGTGAAAAGCAAGGGAATACCTCCTCTGGAGTCAGTAATTCCTAGTCGGTGCTGGGATGGTTTTAAAGTGTAAAGCTAATGTCTATCTCATTTATGTAATATTTTTAAAGTGTAGCTCGGTGTGAAGCATTTGTATATGTCACGTGTCATACAAGCGTTAATATACAATCCTCGGACACTCTTAAATGAGTATAAAAAGTCTCATTCTCTGGCCTGTCTTTATTTATTGGCTTTCCTTTTAAAAAATTAGTATAATGGGTTATACTGGATGTTAATAGAGATCATTGGTGTTATTATGCTCAATTACGGATTGGTAATATGTTTTTCTTTTTTTGTATAAACAAGAAAGATACATGTAAATCCTCTTTCTCCTTTTCTCCTTGAGGGGATAATTCTGTTTACATGTAATTGAGCCTATTGGATTTTCCTTTATGCCCTAGCCCCTCCAGCCTTTTTTCTATTCAGCTAAGTCTGGGTCATTGGTACAGTATAAAAATATGAAAAAGCTTATAGAAATTTATATATTTTTTATACTTACCAATGACCCAGATGGGGATGGCCCTCCCATGAGTTGGGAACTCATACCTCCCCGCTGATTATACAACATTTACCAGGCACTGGTTGTAAGAATGAAGATTTGGCGCCAATTTTGGTACTTCCTTGACACAGCGCATGCGCAGTGGACAAAAGTATGGAGGACCATATAGGACATTGATTTTTTGGATTTGGATACAAATTTTGGGGATGGGGGCGGGGGGGGGGGGGGGGGCAAAATTTGTGTTTGGCCCTGAATTTTTAGCTCATCTTGACAAAGTCAAGCTGAGCTAATCTAATCGCTTCCCGTCCGTCGTCCGTCAACACCATGTTTTGGTCTTCTCCTCCAAAGCCACTGGGCCAATTCAAGTGAAAGTTTGTGTGAGTGATGGTCCCAAAGGGGCATTTCATTTTTGTTCAACTCAGCATGCCCAGCCCCATAGGGAGGGAGTGGGGGAAAATGCTCCAAAATATTTTAAAAATCTTCTTCTCAAGAACCAGTGTGTACAATGACTTGATATTGGCTATGGAGCTTCCATATGAGGTGTAGAATCAAGTTTGTTCAAACGAAGTTCGTAAAGTAATATTTGGCTTTGTAATAGGAGGGGTAAGATTTTTGGCCCCGCCCAAAATTTCTATTTTCTGAACCGATGGTCCGGTATGAACCAAATTTGGTTTGTGGTAGTATTGGGTCATAAGTACTTGACCCATGCAAAAAAAAAAATTCCCGCATCCCCATGGGAACCCTAGGAGCTAAAAATAGAAATATTTTCAAACGCCCATATTTCCCAAACCCCACGGAACAGAGAGCTTTTATTTGGTATGAAGTATCCTTACGACCAGTAGAATTGAATGGTAAAAAAAAATTGCCATCGGTTATGTTAGGGTGTTCTGTAATGGGCATCGAAAAAATGCTGAGTCAGCATATTTGCAAAAATTTTTAAAAATCTTTTCTCCAGAACCAATCATCAGAATCTTTTGATATTTGGTATACAGCATTCATAGGGGGGGTCAGATAAAAGTTTGTAGAAATAAAGCTCATTGGTTCATATTTGGGCTCTCTACAGGAGCCCGAAGTTTTAACATAGGGTAATATGGGGAATATTCTTTAAAAATCTTCTTCTTCAGAACCACCAGTCAGAATCTTTTAATATTTGGTATACATCATTGTTATGAGGGTCAGATTCTAAATTGTTCAAACCAAGTCCCTAGGTTAATATTTGGGCTTCCTACGGAAGCCCAAATTTTATCTTTGTTCAATATGGAGGGTAATTTAAAAAAATCTTCTTCTTCAGATCCATCAGTCAGAATGCTTTGATATTTGGTATGCAACATCTCTATGGGGGTCAGATTCAAGTTTGTTCAAATCAAATTCCTAGGTATATATTTGGGCTCACTATGGTAGCCCAAATTTTTACTTAGTGCAATATGAGAAAATTTCTTTTAAAATCTTCTTCTTCAGATCCACCAGTCGGAATGCTTTTATATTTGGTATACAACATCTCTAGGGGGGTCAGATTCCAGGTTGTTCAATTCGAGTGCCTAGGTTAATATTTGGGCTCCATATGGGAACATGAAATTTAACTTAGGACAATATGAGGGAATTTCTTCAAAAATCTTCTTCTTCAGATTCACTTGTCAGAATGCTTTCACATTTGGTATACAACATATCTAGGGGGGTCAGATTAAAGTTTGTTCAAATCGGATCCATAGGTCAATATTTGGGCTCGCTATGGTAGCCCAAATTTGAACTTAGTGCAATTCGAAGAAATTTCTTTACAATTTCTCTTCTTCAGATCCAACAGTCAGAATGCTTTCATATTCAGTACACAACATCTCTAGGAAAGTCAGATTTAATTGTGTTCAAATCAAGAGCCTGGGTTAATATTTGGGCTCTCTATGGGAGCCGGAATTGGCCATTTTGCTGAAGAATTAAAAATTTTGTATTCAGTACCCTCTAGAGGTACTAAGATTAATCCACATAGGTTGTATCAAGGGGCTTCATAGGGGAGCTCTACATTTTACTTATGATCAACTGAAGAAAAGGCATGATGCCCAGATTATTTTTGTCACTCCTGAGGGACTCAAGGACTGACAGTGTAGCCTATGGAGATGGCTTGCTTAATGTAGACTCATTCTTGGACTCTGTTTAAATTGTGTTCTGTACAAGATGAGCGCTTCAGGCCCCGTGGGGCCTCTTGTTAAGAGTTAGCACCAGTTAAGTCTGGGTCATTGGTAAGTATAAAAAATATATAAAGTACTATAATTTTTTTTCGTTTTTGAGACCACTAATTTTTGTTGAATTTGGACTTTCAGAGGTTAATCTATAATTTTATGTGACTTTCCTTGAATTTTTCTCCATACCACGGCTGCTATAAAATGATCTTAATTATATCCTACAAAATATTCAAGAAAAATAAGGCATCAATTTTTTATGCAAGTTTTTCATTTCCACCAAAGCAAACCATAATTGCATTATTAGCAAGTTGCAAAAATTACCAAGAATTCTTGTCTATAATACAGTAGATCCCTATTAATGGAATAGCCACTAGTGCTGCCGCGGTTATCCGGATAACCGGTTAACCTGTGGTTAAAACTTTGACCGGTCAAGAAAATGTTTTAACTGGTTAACCTTACATTCACTATACTCACCGTATATGTCCGTGTATAAGTCGCCCCCGTGTATAAGTCGCACCCCAAACTCACACCTGGAATTCCTCCCTTTTGCCTAAAGCCCATGTATAAGTCGCACCCCCCATTTTTAGCTCAACTTGACAAAGTCAAGCTGAGCTATTGCCATCACTTCTCATCCGTCGGCGTACGTACGTATGTTAGTATGTTAGTACGTATGTCCACAATTTCCTTTGGCACACCTCACAGGTCGCATTTATGATCAGATTACTTTGAAACTTCTTATGCTTGTTTGGGGTGACCTCTAGATGGGAGCTATCGATTTTCTTCAATTTCCGTCAAAAAATGTTGCCACAGCCAACGTTCTTAGAACTTAGTTTAGTCAAACCACAATATTTCCCTTTGGCACACCCTACAGGGCACATTTATGATTTGATTGCTTTGAAACCTGATACGCTTATTTAGGGTGACCTCTAGATGGGAGCTATAGATTTTCTTCAATTTCCGGCAAAAAATGTTGCCACGGCCAACGTTCGTAGAACTTAGTTTAGTCAGACCTCAATATTTCCCTTTGGCACACCCTACAGGGTACATTTACAATCAGATTGCTTTGAAACCTGGTATGGTTGTTTGGGGAGACCTCTAGATGGGAGCTATCGATTTTCTTCAATTTCTGTCAAAAAATGTTGCCGCGGCCAACGTTCTTAGAACTTAGTTTAGTCAGAAGACTCAATATTTCCCTTTGGCACACCCTACAGGGTACATTTATGATCGGATTGCTTTGAAACCTGGCATGTTTGTTTGGGGTGACCTCTAGATGGGAGCTATCGATTTTCTTCAATTTCTGTCAAAAAATGTTGCCGCGGCCAACGTTCTTAGAACTTAGTTTAGTCAAACCACAATATTTCCCTTTGGCACACCCTACAGGGCACATTTATGATTTGATTGCTTTGAAACCTGGTATGCTTATTTAGGGTGACCTCTAGATGGGAGCTATCGATTTTCTTCAATTTCCGGCAAAAAATGTTGCCGCGGCCAACGTTCTTAGAACTTGGTTTAGTCAGAAGACTCGATATTTCCCTTTGGCACACCCTACAGGGCACATTTATGATCGGATTGCTTTGAAACCTTTCATGCTTGTTTAGGGTGACCTCTAGATGGGAGCTATCGATTTTCTTCAATTTCCATCAAAAAATGTTGCCGCAGCTAACATTCTTAGAACTTAGTTTAGTCAGACCACAATATTTCCCTTTGGCTCACCCTACAGGACTCATTTATGATTAGATTGCTTTGAAACCTGGTGTGCTTATTTACGGTGACCTCTAGATGGGAGCTATCGATTTTCTTCCATTTCCGTCAAAAAATGTTGTCACGGCCAACGTTCTTAGAATTTAGTCTAGTCAGACCACAATATTTCCTTTTTGTACACCCTACAGGGCACATTTATGATCGGATTGCTTTGAAACCTGGCATGCTTGTTTGGGGAGGCCTCTAGATGGGAGCTATCGATTTTCTTCGGTTTCTGTCCAAAAATGTTGCCACTGGCAAAAAAACCGACATTGGTACCAATGATCTTCAATTTTGCCATTTCATTTATAACTTACCAAGTTCAAGTTTGTCAAGTTGAGCTACAGTGTCATTGACACTTTCATTAAATATATGCAGTCAAAAAGAATTAGTTGCAAGTGACGTTTTGCCAATTTGGGGCAGTTTGGGATGAAACTGAAATAGGTAAGTTTTGACGAGTTACCACGTGGTGAATAAAATAAAAGAATAAAGGAAAATTATTACTAAAGATTTAAAAAATACTCGTATTTATTTGTTTTTCGTTGTTTGTTTATCACCCCAATGTCTTTCTTCATCCCTGTTAAGAAAATCCAACGCTCGTTTGTGACCGAAAGCTCATAGTTTCAGAATCAGAGCACCATTTGCGCCGTAACCTGCGCAGTTGTTGTGATTAAGTTGTTTTTAGCTCAACTTGACAAAGTCAAGCTGAGCTATTGCCATCACTTCTCGTCCGTCGGCGTACGTACGTACGTTAGTACGTTAGTACGTACGTCCACAATTTCCTTTGGCACACCTCACAGGTCGCATTTATGATCAGATTACTTTGAAACTGGGCATGCTTGTTTGGGGTGACCTCTAGATGGGAGCTATCGATTTTCTTCAATTTCTGTCAAGAAATGTTGCCGCGGCCAACGTTCTTAGAACTTAGTTTAGTCAAACCACAATATTTCCCTTTGGCACACCCTACAGGGCACATTTATGATTTGATTGCTTTGAAACCTGGTATGCTTATTTAGGGTGACCTCTAGATGGGAGCTATCGATTTTCTTCAATTTCCGGCAGAAAATGTTGCCACGGCCAACGTTCGTAGAACTTAGTTTAGTCAGACCTCAATATTTCCCTTTGGCACACCCTACAGGGCACATTTATGATCAGATTGCTTTGAAACCTGGTATGCTTGTTTGGGGAGACCTCTAGATGGGTGCTATCGATTTTCTTCAATTTCTGTCAAAAAATGTTGCCGCGGCCAACGTTCTTAGAACTTAGTTTAGTCAGAAGACTCAATATTTCCCTTTGGCACACCCTACAGGGTACATTTATGATCGGATTGCTTTGAAACCTGGCATGCTTGTTTGGGGTGACCTCTAGATGGGAGCTATAGATTTTCTTCAATTTCTGTCAAAAAATGTTGCCGCGGCCAACGTTCTTAGAACTTAGTTTAGTCAAACCACAATATTTCCCTTTGGCACACTCTACAGGGCACATTTATGATTTGATTGCTTTGAAACCTGGTATGCTTATTTAGGGTGACCTCTAGATGGGAGCTATCGATTTTCTTCAATTTCCGGCAAAAAATGTTGCCACAGCCAACGTTCGTAGAACTTAGTTTAGTCAGACCTCAATATTTTCCTTTGGCACACCCTACAGGGCCCATTTTTGATCAGATTGCTTTGAAACCTGGTATGCTTGTTTGGGGAGACCTCTAGATGGGAGCTATCGATTTTCTGCAATTTCTGTCAAAAAATGTTGCCGCGGCCAACGTTCTTAGAACTTAGTTTAGTCAGAAGACTCAATATTTCCCTTTGGCACACCCTACAGGGCACATTTATGATCGGATTGCTTTGAAACCTTTCATGCTTGTTTGGGGTGACCTCTAGATGGGAGCTATCAATTTTCTTAAATTTCCATCAAAAATTGTTGCCGCAGCCAACATTCTTAGAACTTAGTTTAGTCAGACCACAATATTTCCCTTTGGCTCACCCTACAGAGCACATTTATGATTAGATTGCTTTGAAACCTGGTATGCTTATTTACGGTGACCTCTAGATGGGAGCTATCGATTTTCTTCCATTTCCGTCAAAAAATGTTGCCACGGCCAACGTTCTTAGAATTTAGTCTAGTCAGACCACAATATTTCCCTTTTATCCACCTTACAGGGCACATTTATGATTAGATTGCTTTGAAACCTGGCATGCTTGTTTGGGGAGGCCTCTAGATGGGAACTATTGATTTTCTTCGGTTTCTGTCAAAAAATGTTGCCACTGGCAAAAAAAATGACATTGGTACCAATGATCTTCAATTTTGCCATTTCATTTATAACTTACCAAGTTCAAGTTTGTCAAGTTGAGCTACAGTGTCATTGACACTTTCATTTCCGGAATGCGAGAATGTTCCGGAAAAACCAATAAAAATACAACAAATGCGCAGGTTACAGCGCAAATTGTTTTCAAATTGTTGTCCCACTTAAGCATTGTTGGTGCTATTGAAACTAACTTTACCTGGTGCACGTGTGCGTAATTTATAACTGGACATTACACATCAGTGAATTGGAGTTCATGGAATAAATAAATACGTCTCTCCAGGTATTGCTGGCAAACATTTAATGTGTTATTATTTATTTTTTCATTATTTTGATGATTTTGTATTTTTTATGGTTTCATCCATATTGGCCCCACAAACCTGTTGATTTCCGGTACACGCACTGATGTAAACACATGGGCGATTGAACAACAACGACTAAATAGAATACTTCTTTATTATTATTTATGGTCAATGTTAATAACATTGGCCGGCCCGATATAATAGTTACAGTTGAAGCAAGAACACACTACAAATATAGGTACCTTAAATGCGGTTAACCACGGTCAAACACGCTGGTTAACCGGTCAGAAAAAAGTCTTAACCGCGGCAGCACTAATAGCCACTTTGCCAATGAGAATTATTCAATTAACAGGAGTATTCAATTAACAGGGGTTGTGTCACTCTCCTGTTTTCTAGAGAGAAAGTTAGCATTTATTCTGGGGACACAGTTAGTTAAGCAACGTTGAGCGCGGTTAGTAGTTGGATGGGTGACCATTTCAGCGACTGATTTGCGCTCCCGCGTTGTGTCCTTGGACAAGGCACTTAACCCTGTTTGCCTGCATGGGGGCACGAAGATGCTGTGTACTAAGGCATGATGGTGCTCATGTCTTCAACCAATCTAACCCAGCCTGTGCCGCTGTTCAGAGTTACGATGTTGGATATCTGACAGCTGCTTGCCATTGCTCAGTGGTTCTCTCTGGGTACTCCGGCTTCCTCCACCCGTAAAACTGTCACGATTAGCCATTGTGCATAAGTATGTGACCTTAAACACTAATAAATAAATATAGCATTTATTCTATTATATCTTGTTTGACAGATCTCCATGAGCTCTGTCCAACAAGATGTAATAGATTAAATACCTGTATTGGATGTACTGAGGCCAAATAGGTCTATAAACAAAGGAAAACTGGGGAGAGTTGGGGTAATTTCTTGACAGGTTACAAGATTTGTTAATTTATTCAATTAACAGGACTGTATAATCTATATTCAATTAACAGGTCAAATTTGTACTTGAGGTGTGGTAAATGGTTTTGTGTTAAATTATATTCGATTAACAGGGTTATTCAGTTAGTAGATATCCAATTAAGTGGGCTCCATTGTATTATTACTCTTGCTTCCTCAAGGAAGTAGCAGGTGTTTGTTTAACAGGAAGTGGGGGGAACAATATTTGAATGTCAGTTTAATATTTGCATATTGCCTTCCACAAATGAATATTCAAATATTGAATATTTATTTCAGCACTAGAAAAGATAGATATTCCCCACCAGATGATTGAGTACCAGTTCCCTCTGGGTGTGCTGAAACAAGATTTCCCATGTTTATCTCACTCCCCGGTAACCAATGTCTTGGGTGGCTTTCCGCCAAATAAGCTGAATAGGTATAAATAATTGCCTAAACTTGACTTCCAATTCATTATGTATCCATAGAAAAGTGACTGTGAACACCATATAAATAAGTAATATTGTTTTTTTATCTTGAACAGCAGGGTTTTCTTTGATACTTATATAATTCTTAACCCTTTACCTAACATGAAAAGCAGACAACACTTGCCAAAAAAATTCTTCAACAACTAATTTTTTTCATTTTTTGTCTCCAAAACATAGATTATGACCCCTTGTTGGAACGAGCTCAGTGAGCTCGTTTCAATGAGGGGTCATAACCTATGTTTTCGAGACAAAAAATAATGAAAATTAATTGGCGATTTTTTAGAAAAGCACTGGCCGGTTTTGAACATTATGTTGATAAAGGGTTAATGGTGGAAAAAGGGGGGTTTTTTTCAGGCGTTTGGGTTTTCTTAAAATGAACCTATTTTTTCGTAAATACTTAAGAATTATTGCAAAAATAATCAGCTTGTCAAGACTCTCAAAGAGTATGCTGATTTCTTAGGATTATTTTTCTTTACCACATTCTAATGTGGAAGAGACGTTTTTCTAAATCCATAAAACAGAACTGAAAATAGTTTAAAATCTCAGAAATTGGAAGTTTTTATTCTCCAGAAAACCATCCCAAGCCAGTCAACAGCTTTTGGCATGTCGGAATTTTCATCCTATATATTAAGCAAAATAGTTGTATTGGCATTACTCATCACAGCCCATGTAGATGTTCAAGCACAAATTAGTCAGAGCGACAAAAATGTTGACCAAATGAAAATCTCCCAACAGAAATTTTTTTTTATGTAACAATATTTTAATGATGGGTAATTGGGAAAACAATATAAAAACATTGTATGAAACCTCTGCCCCAAATGCTTCTGTATCTATGTGATTATCCCAACTTCAAATCAAGTTCCTGTCATCAAATTTAGGGGTGTCATGTAACCCCAGGTTTTAATACTGTTGATAAGGGAGAAAACATTGAAAAATATTCTCCAAATCCAGTGCTCCAAATTCTTTCATGTTTGATATATAGTGGAGCCCACTTATTTGGATATCTCTAACTTGAATAACCGTATTAATTGAATATAAATTTCAAACACAAAACCCTTTGCCATACCTTTAGTTAATTGCAAATAGGTTATAGTGTAAACTCCTGTTAATTGAATAAAAAAATCTGGTAATCTGTTAATGAATTGGAGCGCTGTTACTCAGTAGGTAGAGATGCAGAATGCAAGACAAGAGGTCCTCAGTTGAAATCCCACCTTCGGCAACCGCGTTGTATTCTTTGGCAAAGCACTTAATCCCAATTGCCCATGTGGGGACCCGGAGGCTTTGTGTACTAAGGTGTACTGCACGTTGATGGTGCACTTGTCTTCAAGCAGTGCTAACCCTTCTTGTGTGGAGTTAGTACTTTGGGGAGTCTGACAGTTGCTCGCCATTGCTCAGTGGTCCTCTCCGGGTTCTCCTGCTTCCTCAACCCATAAAACTCTGACATGAGGTGATCCTGGCTATCTAAAGTGTCGTTAAATCCTAATAAATAAATAAATAACTATCAATGAATTACTCTTGACAACCCATGAATTCCCCAGTTTTCAGACGTGTATGGCCTCAGTAATTCAATATAAGCTTTTAATCTATTATAGCTTGTTTGATAGATCCCCATGAGCTCAAACAAGATATAATAGAATAAATGCCCAGTTTATCACGACAAAAGAAAATGACCAAATTCCTATCAATTAGCTCAACCAATGAAGTTGTGTGAGCTCATGTCATAGCCCGAGGCACGGTGGCAGTGTCAACAGTTGTGTTGAAGTTATTGTATGAGTCCACTTTGACTTTCCCACCTGTTACTCTGCTCCTCATACTGGTTCTATGTCTTAAAATTACCCACAGACTCTTGTGATATTTTTTTGATATTTAGAGTGTTTTTACAATGTCAGACTTTTTTGTAAGTATGGACTTAGAAAATTTCTTGTTTTGCTATACATGTACGTGAGTGCAGGCTACCACTGGTACGCTGTAGCTTTTATATTTCAAGTATGTGTTAAATGCATTAATATAAGATGACATTAACCCTTGACCAGATTTAGGGTGTTTTTAATGCAATATTAGACTTTTTTGTGAGTGTGGACTTAGTGTGGACTTAGAAAAATTCTGACCTGGTATGCCATACATGTATATGAGTGGAGGCTACCACCGGTATGCTGTGGTTTTTATCTTAACTTGACAAAGTCAAGATAAGCAATTGCCATCACGCGTTCGGAAGTCTGTTGGTCTGCGAGTCTGTTCACATTTTCCTTTAGCACAGGCTACACCCCGTAGTTCTTGTCAGATCGTCACAAAATTTCCTATGCAGGTTTGGGGTTATGTCTAGATGAGAACGTCCCCTTTTGGTCACGGTCGGTCAACCGGTAAGGCTGCTCGAGCCCGAAACCCGAAAACTATTAGCACTGTCTACAGGTCGTATTTATGAAGGGATTTCATTATAACTTGGTAGGATGCCTCTGTATAATGTCTAGATGAGAACATCCCCTTTTGGTCATGATCTGTCAACTGTCATGGCTGCCCAAGCCTGAAACCCAAAAACTTTTAGCACAGTCTGCAGGTCATATTTAATATGGAGGGATTTCATTGTAATTTGGTAGGATGACTCCGTATGATGTCTAGGTGAGAACTTCTCCATTTGGTCGGGATCTGTCAGCCGTGACAACTGTCCGAGCCCAAAACCCAAAAACTTTTAGCATAGTCTATAGGTCGTATTTATGGAAGGATTTCATTCTAACTTGTTAGGTCGACTCCATATAATGTCTAGATGATGACATCCCCTTTTGGTTGCGATTGGTCGACTGTGGCAGCTACAGGGGCCGAAGCCCGAAAACCTTGAGCACAGTCTACAGGTCATATTTATGAAGAGAATTCATTGTAACTTGGTAGGATCACTCCAGATAATGCCCAGATGAGAACGTCTCCTTTTGGTCACGATCATTCATCCATGATGGCTGCCTGAGCCCAAAACCTGAAAAACTTTAGTACAGAATACAAGTCGTATTTGTGAAGGGATTGCATTGTAACTTGATAGAATGGCTCAGTATAATGTCGAGATGAGGATGTCCCCTTTTAGTTGTAATCGGTCAACCGTGATGGCTACACAGGCCTGAAGCCCGAAAACCTTTAGCACAGTCTACAGGCCATATTTATGAAGGGATTTCAATGTAAATTGATAGAATGACTCGTTTTGGAATAATTTCACAGTAACTTGATAACTTTTGTTGACATACGTTAACTGTGAGTTCCGGGGAGTGCGGTGGCTCAGTAGGTAGAGGTGCAGGCTGCAAGCCAAGAGGTCCTCGGTTCGAATCCCACCTGCGGCAACCGTGTTGTGTCCTTGGGCAAGACACTTCATCTCCATTGCCCGCGTGGGGGCACGGTGGCGTTGTGTACTAAGGTGTACTGCACGTCGATGGTGCACTTGTCTTCAACTAATGCTAACCCTGCTTGTGTGGAGTTAGTATGTTGGGGAGCTGACAGTTGCTCTGTGGTTCTCTCTGGGTACTCCGGCTTCCTCCACCCGTAAAACTGTCGCGGTCATGATTAGCCATTGTGCATAAATATGTGACCCTAAACACCAATAAATAAATAAATAAATAACTGTGAGGGCCACATACATTAACTGTGAGGGCCACATTAACCCACCCCTCTGTTCTTCAGGACAGTCTACACCTCATATTATTTTTATTAAAAACAGCATACAGGGAACAGAAATTAACATATTCCCAATTATCACAATTCTTGTCTCATTTCATAATCCTTTCATAAACATTGAACATTATCCTTTACATCAAACACAACACACAAGTTTAAGCTACAGTGTCATTGACACTTTCATTATATTTCATGTATGTGTTAAATGCATAAATATAAGCCAACATTCACCCTTGACCAGACATTTTTTGCAGATTTGTAATAAGCCTAGGTTTATTGCATGCCATGCATTGGTGGGCTACTGGGGATGACACCCCCTTCTTTTTTACTCCTGTGAATTGATTATTTTTCACTGACAAAGTGGCTATTCACTTAACAGGGCATTGTATTTGAGATTGCTAGGTCAGTGGTTTGATTGTGACCCGCATAATATCCTTTGTGTCCTTGGGCAAGACACTTCTTCGTGATTGCCTATGTGGGAGCATGGTGGTGCTGTGACCTTAGCAGTAGGCATGGCAATGGTACACTTGCCTTCAGTCGGTGTTAATCCTGCTTGTAATGGTTTATTAAGTTGTAGTCTGACAATTGCTTGCCTTAGCTGGGAGTGTGGTGCCTCGGTGATAAGAGCACTGGATTTTAAATTGAAAGACCCACAGTTTGATCTTGACCAGCGGTAACTGCATTGTGTTCTTGGGCAAGACACTTAATCCTGATTGCCCATGTGTGTGTGTTGAGGGTGGGGGGGGGGGGGGGGGGGGGCATGGTGGCACTGTGTACGAAGACATTCTGCCTGTCAATGGTGCACTTGCCTTCAACTGGTGCTAAAACTGCTAATCTAAAGTTTGTATGGTGGAGAGGCTGACAGTTGCTTGTTGGTCTCTCTGGGTACTTAAGCTTCCTCCACCTGTACACTGTCAGACATGATGTGACCATGGCTGTTGAAAGTGTCAGTAAACCTCAGTATTTAAACTTGATGATGCTTGATGGTTCTCTCTGGGTATTCTGGCTTCATCCACTTAAAACTGTGCAACATAATAGGACTCTGGCTATTAAAAGTGTCATTAAACCCCAATAAACAAACAAGCATTCTCTGCTCCTTATTCAATGTATAACATTTTTATTATAATGATTATTTACAAAATTGTTCAAAACAAGTTCCTTGGATGATGTTTAGGGGAATCCTGAGGCTGCCTGCATTTTAAAACCAGGGTGTGCAGTGGCTCATTTGTTAGAGCATTGAACTTCAGATCGAAAGGTCAACAGTTGGATCCTGACCTACATCATCTACATTGTGTCCTTGGGCCAGATACTTAATTAATTCCAATTGCCAAAAGGGGAGCATGGTGGCAACGTGTACAAAGGTGTTCAGCACGTCTAGGGTACCCTTGCATTCAACAATTGCTAACTCTTCATGTGCCTGGTTAGTAACTTGATGTCTGACAGTTACTCACTGCTGCTCACTGGTTCCCTCCTGGTCTTCCTGACTCAGTCCACCTTTAAAACTATTTATCGCAATATAACACTTGACTCCCCTGTGGGAACCCCGGGAAGTGAAGCAGTGCTTGTTTCCTGTGGTAAACAAGCTCTGTTTCACTGGTAAAATAGGACCCAGTCACTAATGCTTGGGGTGCGAGTCCTCTAAAATAGGCAACATGGGGTATAAATGATTCACTGACCTTGACTTTATCTCCATGTTGTGGTCATGATTAGCCATTGTGCAGAAGTATGTGACCCTAAACAACAATAAATAAATAAATAATAACACTTGACTGTTGAAAGAGTCATTAAAACCCCTATAAAAAATAAATACCACTGGCAGGGAAAAAAAATTTAGAAAATCCCCCAAACCACTGCTTGGAATGCTTTCATGGTTGGCACAAGAGGTGTTTGTTTACAAGTTTAATAATATCTTCTCAACTGCCCCCCCCCCCCCCCCCCCCCAGTGCTGGGTGATGGGGGCAGACATTTTAACTGATTGAGTGCTGGAGGCAACTATCATGGGTCTATTGAAAAGCACTAGAAGCCACTTTAATGGCTTTAAACTGGGTGCAGCAGCTTGTCGTTTGCTCAGCAGCACAAGAAAACTTTTTTAATGAAATTATTTGGTTACAATTTATTGGAGAGTGCCTGTTGGTACTCTCAAGTAAATATAACAAAATAATTATTTATGAATGAAATCTTGCTAAGCTAAGGCTACTCTTCCTGGTAGTTTGTTATCTTTGAAAAAAATACCCATGTTTCAAATAACCTTTGAAAAATAATTTAGCACTCAACTGGTTAAGACTGGGTAATGGAGGCAACATTAAAAACATTTTCTCGCAAACCACTGGTCTAAATAATATCATGTTTGACATATCTCATCTTTTGAATAATCATGTACAAGTGTGTAGAATTAAGCCACTGCAAAGATTATGAAGGGTACTAAGCCCCATTCTAACACCATTGGTAATGGGGGAACATGAAAGAATTCTTATCCCAAACCATTTTGGGAAAATCTTTAACCCTTAAAGGCCAATTTTCGACTTCTATAACCTCAGAACAGGTGCCCTCATCATTACGTAAGGTGCGAGTATGCTGAAAATAGACAAATTGCTTTGGCAGTGGGTTGCAGGTAGCCAAGACTTGACTAGAAATCATTGCTAACTTAAGCCAGTTGACATATAGAGGTTGTGGGCTGTTGGGATTTCAGGACACTTGTCCAGTCCTTTAAGGGTTAAATGTCTTCATGAGAATCAATTGGCTTTTGTCAGAATGTGCTTTAGGCCCTTTTGGACCTCTTATTTTGTTTTGTTGTGGAAAAACATGCATCAGGATTAACCACTGTGAATTTATTTCTTTGTCAGCAGTTTGTGATCCATATGCTACACTGACTGATGAAATCTGTGCTTCAGTAGTGATCTGTCTCACATTGCTGTAATTATGGGCAGTTCAATAATTGTCTACCTTCAGTTGAATAAATTAGAAATTGATTTCCTATGAATATTAAGAACATTAGTAGTAATCTCACGACAGAAATACATTCAATTCATCTCACAGATGTTTTATGGATGACTGTGTTTGATACCAGAGGAGAGAATTCTGTAGTTTACTTAACACAGATTTTAGTCTACCATTTTCATGACATATAATCTATAATCCATATATATATATATGCATGTGTATATATTGCAACTAATAATACCTGTGTTGTCCCATGTACTTAATTCCTAGTGCCAAGGACAGTTCTTGGTGCCCAGGATATAACAATAATTCTTGGAAATTTACCCATTGACTCTACAGTATTGATACGTCCATATAATATCTCATGTGACTTTCCCTTCTTCTGATGGGCTGAGAGGTACTATATTATTCCTCATAGTTTTACTTATCGATAAGGTTCAATACCAGGAACAGGAATTCAAAAGCTCTGCGGCTCCAGATTCTGAAAGTCAATCATGGTACCCATGAAATTCATAGACCATGGTATCAATGATTGCATGTTATGGTTTATGAGATGACGACTAATATCAATTTCTTCCGAGACCAACATCACCATTGGAGCTATGGTTTAATCTCACGAACGAGAATTTCCCAGTTACTGGTTCTGAAAATGAGTGCTGATGCCCGGGAAATTCGTAGACTAGAATTGGGACTCAAAGGTTGCAGAATGCAACCTTTGATTCCTTGTTCTGTCCTATGAATTTCCTGAGTATCTGGGCTGGTATTCGGAAACAACAACTGGAAAATTTCCGGTATCGTGACAAACTTTCGAAAATGAGAACCAGAAAATTCCTGTTCCCAGGATTCTAAAAATAACCATGCACTATATACTTTATAAAAAAATAACCATGGAAATTCTTGGATGTTCGACTGATGGAACATGTCTTGATGGATAGCAAGGTTCTTCCTTGGTTTATTTGATACAATATAATTATTGCACGGCATATCATTGGCTATGTCAAAATAGTGGTCCTCTATGAAGAATAGTCCACATGCCTCTGACTTGTGGACTATTCTTCCTCAAGGACCACTATTTACACACAGGCAACTCCAAGCTGTGCAATATTTGTAATTTAGTCTATCACTTCTACTGTATACAGGGATGGGAAATAATGAATCGACAACAATGGACTCTATAATGGACTCTACTTTTTTGGAGCTTTTGGCCACTTGGCATTTATCAACAACTATGAATACCTTCAACCGCATCTAGTGATGCAATAATTTTACAGAAAATGTACAGTAGACAGTTACAATGCTGCAGCATTATGAAATTGTAGAATAGGCAGGTAACTGACATTAAATGGTGAGGGCAGGGGGGAGACGGAATCATGTCTCAATCATTATGTCTCTCTTGATTTAAAAGGGTTTATCCTTTACACACTGCTGTCAAAATTTCAAGCTACACACTCTTCCCTTCATGTAACTAGGACTTTAACCCAATGCAGACGATATCAAAATTTTTTATTTGAAATATTTTTTTTAATTTTTCAAAACTTTTCGACAGAACCATATCATGTGACCCCTCATTGGAACGAGTTCAGTGAGCATGTTCTAAGGAGGGGGGGTCACATGATATGGTTTTGGTGAAATATTTGGAAAAATATTATTTTTTCAGCTGCTGAATTTGCATATTACGTGGGCAGATGTGGCTGATTCTTTGGGTAAAGGGTTAACCAATTCAGTCGTGTTTGATAGAACTCATTGAGTCTGTCAAAAAAAGATTGAATTGGTTAAATTCCGAATTGAATCATGAAAAAAACTTGGAAGTTTGGTATTTTGACATCAATGGTAACCTTTTTTAAGATCGCCTTGGGGGAGTGGTGGCATTGCGGTAACCGGTTCTCGTCAGATCACCAAAGTTAAGCAACTTCGATGTATTTATGAACCGATCTTCACAAAACTTCTTGGGTACATTTGTTGTCACCTTGGGATGAGAACGAGTGTTTCTGGATGCGGTCCAAAATTCAAGATGGCTGCCAGTGGCCATTTTGTACCGAAATTAGATCCAATCAGTTTTTTGTACACAACTTCTATACGGCTCAGGCTAGAGGCCGTATTTATGAACTGATCTTTACAAAACTTCTTGGGTACCTTTGCTATCATCGTGGGATGAGAACGAGTGTTTTTGGGTGCAGTCCAAAATTCAAGATGGCCGCCTGCAACCTTTTTGTACCAAAATTAGTGCAATCAGTTTTTAGCTCACCGAAGGGAGCTTAACTTATCACTTGCCGTCCGTCGTCGTCGTCCGTCGTGAACTTTACATTATCGACTTCTCCTCCCAAACCAATAGCCCAATTTTATTCAAATCTTGGTCAAATATTCGTCCACCAATACCAATTCAGATTTGTTCAAATAAAGTTGCCTCTCCCCCTGGGTGGTGCCACACCCCCAAGGGGCACCAAAATCCTTAAAAATCTTCTTCTCATGAACTATTAGTGGCAGAGACCTGATATTTGGTTTGCAGCTTCCTTTTGGGTTGTAGACTCAGGCTTGTACACAGAAAGTTCGAGGGGCAATATTTGCCATTGTTATGGGAGGGGCAGTAATTTTGGCCACGCCCAAAATTTCTATTTTCCAAACCGAGAGGCTGATTTGAACCAAATTTTATGTGAGGGCTTATTGGGTCATGAGTACTTGATTTATGCAAAAAAAAAATTTCCCACAGCCCCGTGGGAACCGCAGGAGCTAAAAATAGAAAAAAATTAAAACGCCCATATCTCCAAAACTGCACGGCACTGAGAATTTTTATTTGGTGTGCTGCTTCCTTAGGACCAACAGAAAGGATTGGTAAAAAAAAATTGCCATCGGTTTTATCATAGGGTACAGTTTCGGGACTTTGAAAAAGTGCTGAGTCAGCACTTTTTAACACTGTAGGCAATGGGAAAAACATTAAAAAATCTTCTCCAGATCCAGCTGGCAGAATCTTTTGATATTTGGTATGCAACATTGTAGGGTGGATCTGATTCAAGTTTGTTCAAATCGGCCCCCTGGGTTCATATTTGGGCTCAGTATAGGAGCCCGATTTCAAACTTAGCGCATTTCAGGCAAATTTCTTAAAAAATCATCTTCTCCAGATCCAGCAGGCAGAATCTTTTCATATTTGGTAAGCAACATTGTGGGGTGGATCTGATTCAAGTTTGTTCAAATCGGCCCCCTGGGTTAATATTTGGGCTCAGTATAGGAGCCCGATTTCGAACTTAGTGCATTTCAGGCAAATTTCTTAAAAAATCTTCTTCTCCAGATCCAGCAGGCAGAATCTTTTGATATTTGGTATGCAACATTGTAGGGTGGATCTGATTCAAGTTTGTTCAAATCGGCCTCCTTGGTTCATATTTGGGCTCAGTATAGGAGCCCGATTTCGAACTTAGTGCATTTAGGCAAATTTCTTAAAAAATCTTCTCCAGATCCAGCAGGCAGAATCTTTTGATATTTGGTATGCAACATTGTGGGGTGGATCTGATTCAAGTTTGTTCAAATCGGCTTCCTAGATTCATATTTGGGCTCACTATAGAAGCTCGAATTTGAACTTAGTGCATTTCATGCAAATTTTTTAAAAAATCTTCTTCTCCAGATACAGCAGGCAGAATCTTTTCATATTTGGTAAGCAACATTGTGGGGTGGATCTGATTCAAGTTTGTTCAAATCGGCCCCCTGGGTTTATATTTGGGCTCAGTATAGGAGCCCAAATTTGAACTTAGTGCATTTCAAGCAAATTTATTAAAAAATCTTCTCCAGATCCAGCAGGCAGAATCTTTTGATATTTGGTATGCAACATTGTGGGGTGGATCTGATGCAAATTTGTTCAAACCGGCTCCCTAGATTCATATTTGGGCTTACTATAGAAGCTCGAATTCGAATTTAGTGCATTTCAGGCAAATTTCTTAAAAAATCATCTTCTCCAGATCCAGCAGGCAGAATCTTTTGATATTTGGTATGCAGCATTGCGGGGTGGATCTGATTCAAGTTTGTTCAAATCGGCCCCCTGGATTCATATTTGGGCTCACTATAGAAGCTCGAATTCAAACTTAGTTCATTTCGGGCAAATTTCTTCAAAAATCTTCTTCTCCAGATCCAGCAGGCAGAATCTTTTGATATTTGGTATGCAACATTGCGGGGTGGATCTGATTCAAGTTTGTTCAAATCGGCCCCCTGGATTCATATTTGGGCTTAATATAGAAGCCCGAATTCGGACTTAGTGCATTTCGGGCAAATTTATTAAAAAATCTTCTTCTCCAGATCCAGCAGGCAGAATCTTTTGATATTTGGTATGCAACATTGTGGGGTGGATCTGATTCAAGTTTGTTCAAATCGGCTTCCTAGATTCATATTTGGGCTCACTATAGAAGCTCGAATTCGAACTTAGTGCATTTCAGGCAAATTTCTTTAAAAATCTTCTCCAGATCCAGCTTCAGAATCTTTTCATATTTGGTAAGCAACATTGTGGGGTGGATCTGATTCAAGTTTGTTCAAATCGGCTCCCTGGGTTTATATTTGGGCTCCGTATAGGAGCCCAAATTTTAACTTAGTGCATTTCAGGCATATTTCTTAAAAAATCTTCTTCTCCAGATCCAGCAGGCAGAATCTTTTGATATTTGGTATGCAACATTGTGGGGTGGATCTGATTCAAGTTTGTTCAAATCGGCCCCCTGGGTTTATATTTGGGCTCAGTATAGGAGCCCAAATTTGAACTTAGTGCATTTCAGGCAAATTTCTTTGAAAATCTTCTTCTCAAGATCCAGCAGGCAGAATCTTCTGATATTGGGTATGCACCATGCTTAGGGGGGTGAGATTCAAGTTTGTTCAAGCCAAGTCCCTGGGTTCATATTTGGGCTCACTGTGGAAGCCCGAATTATAACTTAGTTCAAAATGAGGAATTTTCTTTAAAAATCTTCTTCAGATCCAGCAGTCGGAATGTTTTGATATTTGGTATGCAGCATCCTTAGGGGGTGAGATTCAAGTTTGTTCTAGCCATGTCCCTAGGTCCATATTTGGACTCACTGTGGGAGCTCGAATTGTAACTTAGTTCAAAATGAGGACTTTTCTTTAAAAATCTTCTTCTTCAGCCATGTCCCTAGGTCCATATTTGGACTCACTGTGGGAGCTCGAATTGTAACTTAGTTCAAAATGAGGACTTTTCTTTAAAAATCTTCTTCTTCAGATCCAGCAGTCGGAATGTTTTGATATTTGGTGTGCAGCATCCTTAGGGGGGTGAGATTCAAGTTTGTTAAAGCCAAGTCCCTGGGTTCATATATGGACTCCCTGTGGGAGCCTGAATTATAACTTAGTTCAATATGAGGAATATTCTTTAAAAATCTTTTTTTTTTTTAGATCCACTGGTCAGAATCTTTGGATATTTGGTATAAGCTTTTCTTAGGAGGAGCAGATGCAACTTGTGGAAATCAATTCTCTGGGTTGATATAAATTTAGGCTACCATGTCAGGTGAGCGCCCTCAGTCCCCTTGGGGCCTCTTGTTTGTACAGAACTTCTGTATGAAAGTTCTGATTTGAATAAATTTTTGTAGGAATGTTTAGTGACATGGAATACATCACATATAATACAGGTTTTTTCTTATGCAGAAATTATGCAAATTAGATGAACTTTGATTTGTTCAGTGCTACTTAAACACAGTAGGTGCACATGTCAATACGGCTCGGGCTAGAGTCTGTATTTATAAACTGATCTTCACGAAACTTCTTGGGGTACCTTTGTGTATCACCTTGTGACAGGAACGAGTGTTTTGGGATGCCTTTGTTATCACTGTGCTATGAGAACAAATATTTTTGGTTTCAGTCAGACCCACTCTGGGACTCAAAGATTTCTTTTCTAGTTTAGCATCTAACTGTCACCCCACTTTTACAATACTTTACCTACACATTTGTTACAGGCTACGGTCAGCATTTATGTATAGACTGTTACAATACTTTACATGTACCTTTGTTATCAGGTCATTACCTAGATGTTTGTCATTGCTGTGTCACACACTATACATATACATGTCTTAAACAAGTTGAGCTACAGTGTCATTGACACTTTCATTACAGTTTCCCATATTGAAAAATGAACTTTGTCAAATTCAATTGACATTCTTCACAGATCTGCTATCCGCAACACCTCTTAAACCATTGAACAGATTTCATTGAAACTTTCAGACATTCTTTTACATACATTGCAGATGTGCACCTCCTATTTTCTTTTCAAATATTTTCATATTTATTGTTCCCCATATTCAAAAATGGTCTTTGTCAATTCAGGTGTTAGTAGGGAGGGGTATAGATCTGCGATCTGCTACTCCTCTTAAACAATTGAACAAACTCCATTGGAACTCTCAGACATTCTTTTACATACACTGAAGATGTGCACCTCCTTTTTTTCTTTCAGATATTTTCATATTCCAACATACGTCCGTCCATTATGCTATAGGGGTGTTACATTTCTTTTTTTCTGGGGGGGGGGGGGGGGGGGGGGGGGTGAGGGGGTACACATCTGCTATCCGCAACTCCTCTTAAACCAGTGAACGGAAATTGAAACTCTCAGACCTTCTTTTACATATATTGAAGATGTGCACCTCCTGTTTTGTTTTCAGATATTTTCATTTTTAGGGTTTCTCATATTTAAAAATGGGCTTTATCAATTCAAGCTTGCGTGGGGGGTCGTTGACATTTGCTATCCACGACCTCTTTTAAACTAGTCAATGGATTTCAATGAAAGCTTCGAACATTGGTGTGAGTGTTTGTGCTCTCTACATTAAACACACTTTTACTGTTGTAAAATGTTTCTTGGTGGGAGTGGGTGGTATCATTTAGTGAGCAATGCTCAGTTTTTCTAGTCTTTGGATATGTTAAAAGTAAATTGTATTTATTCATAAGCTATTGTTTTACAATTTATTGGAGAGTGCCTATAGGCATAATTGTTCTCTTCAAACTCCTAAAAGGAGTAGTTTAGGTCTTTAAGGCCCAGAAAAGTAGATCATATGTTTCTCAGGCCATTTTTCATAAAATTACATGCGAGCGGGCATTTTTAGCTCACCTGACTTTCAGTCAGGGAGCTATAGTGATCACTCACCGCCCGTCGTCCGTGAACATGGTGTTTGCGTCTTCTCCTCCCAAACCGCTGAACCAATTTAATTGATATTTGAGATGATAGTTTGTTATGACATCGCAATTTGATTTTGTTTAAATCAAGTTGCCTCGCCCCCTCGGTAGGGCCATGCCCAAAAAGTGTGCTTAAATCTTAAAAAATCTTCTTATCATGAACCAGCAGTAGCAGAGGCTTGATGTTTGGTGTGCGGCTTGCTTTTGAGGAAGCATTTAGACTCAGATTTGTTCAAGAGAAGTTTTTGTGGCTATATTTGCCGTCGTTATGGGAGGGGCAAGAATACTTACACCTCCCAAAATTTCTGTTTACCAAACCGAGATGCAGATTTGGACCAAATTTGATATGAGGGCTTATTGGGTCATAAGTACTTAATTTATGCAAAAAAAAATTTTCTCATCACCCCATGGGAACCGCAGGAGCTAAATATAGAAAAAAATTAAAACGCCCATATCTCCAAAACTACACGGCACTGAGGATTCTTATATGGTGTGAAGCTTCCTTAGGATCAACAGAATGGAATGATAAAACAAAATTGCTATCGGTTTTATCATGGGCTACTTTTCTGGGACTTTGAAAAAGTGCTGAGTTAGCATTTTTTAACACTGTTGGTAATGGGAAAAACATATAAGACTACTTTTCTCCCAAACCACTGCTCCAAAAGCTTTCAAATTTCACATATAACATCCTTCGAAGATTGTTTCACATGTTTATTGAAATCAATTCCCTGGGTCCATATTTGGGCTCTCTATGGGAGCCCAAATGTTTAAATTAGTGCAGTTTGAGGAATATTTTTTAAAAATCTTCTTCAGATCTACCAATAAGAATCTTTTGATATTTGGTATGCAGCATCCTTAGAGGGGGTGAGATTCAAGTTTGTTCAAGCCAAGTCCCTGGGTTCATATTTAGGCTGTAAATTTGGGGGCCGGGTGGGACTTAGAAAATTTTGGACCAAAATCCAGAAATTTTTGTTTTTGTTTTTTTTTGCGTTTCGATCAATTTTAAGACAAAAAAAAAATTTTTTTACAAAAATTTGGACCAAAATCCGGAAATTAGTTTTTTGGGTTTTTTTATGCGTTTTGGTCAATTTTAAGGAGAAAAACAAATTTTAGGCTGAAAATATTTTGTTTGGGACTTCGAAAATTTCAGAACAAAAATAAAAAAAATCTGTTTTTTATGCGTTTATCTGAATTTTGGGACGTAAAAGTGCAGGAACTGAAAATAGAAGGAAAATCCTGTGTATTGTGTGGGGACAATCGCTTCATCTAGTTGGTATATGCTTTTCTTAGGAGAGGTGTATGCAGCTTATTCAAATCAAGTCCCTGGACTGATATTTAGACTACCATGTCAGGTGAGTGCCCTCAGGCCCCCTGGGGCCTCTTGTTTTATTTTATTTTTAGCTTAACTTGACAAAGTCAAGATAAGCTATTGCCATCACGCATGCGGAAGTCTGTTAGTCTGTGAGTCTGTTCATATTTTCCTTTAGCACAGGCTACAACCCGTAGTTCTTGTCCGATCATCCATAAATTTCATATGCAGGTTTGGGGTCATGTCTAGATGAGAACGTCCCCTTTTGGTCACGATCAGTCAACTGTGATGGCTGCCCGAGCCCAAAACCCGAAAACCTTTAGCACAGTCTACAGGTCGTATTTATGAAGGGATTTCATTATAACTTGGTAGGATGCCTCTGTATAATATCTAGATGAGAACGTACCCTTTTGGTCATGATCTGTCAACCCTGACAGCTGCCCAAGCCTGAAACCCAAAAACTTTTAGCACAGCATGCAGGTCATATTTAGTATGGAGAGATTTCATTGTAACTTGGTAGGATGCTCCGTATGATGTGTAGATGAGAACTTCCTCATTTGGTCGTGATCTGTCAACCGTGACGACTGCCCAAGCCCAAAACCCAAAAACCTTTAGCACAGTCTACAGGTCGTATTTATGGAGGGATTTCATTGTAACTTGGTAGGTTGACTTCATATAATGGCTAGATGAGAACGTGCCCTTTTGGTCGCAATCATTCAGCCGTCATGGCTGCCCAAGCTCAAAACCCCTTTTGTGATGGCTACAGGAGCCTGAAGCCCAAAAACTTTTAGCACAGTCTACAGGTCATATTTATGAAGGGATTTCATTGTTACTTGGTAAGATGACTCCAAATAATGTTTAGATGGCAACGTGCCCTTTTGGTCGCAATCATTCAGCCGTGATGGCTGCCCAAGCCCAAAACCCGAAAACCTTTAGCCTAGTCTATAGGTCGTATTTATGGAGGGATTTCATTGTAACTGGGTAGGTTGACGCCATATAATGTCTAGATGATAGTGTCCCCTTTTGACCATGATTGGTCAGCTGTGATGGCTACAGGGGCCCGAAGCCTGAAAACCTTCAGCACAGTCTACAGGTCATATTTATGAAGGGATTTCATTATAACCAGGGCTCGCCTTGAGTAAAATGGTCGGGGCCTAAAAAAAGTGCCCCACATATTGAGGTCGGGGCCTTTTCGGGGCTGATTTTCCATTTTGTCCATTATTGTTAGTGCTTTTTTGTGGAAAATGTCGGGTCTTGAAAAAAAGCCCCCAGCAAGTGCTCCTCGGGGCTGATCTCGGGGCCTGGGCTGATCAGCCCCGACTCAAGGCAAGCCCTGTATAACTTGGTAGGATCACTCCAGATAATGCCCAGATGAGAACGTCCGCTTTTGGTCGCGATCATTCAACCATGATGGCTGCCTAAGCCCAAAACCAGAAAAACTTTAGCACAGACTACAGGTCGTATTTATGAAGGGATTTCATTGTAACTTGGAAAGATGACTCAGTATAATGTCGATGAGGACGTCCACTTTTGGTTGAGATCGGTCACCCATGATGGCTGCACAGGCATGAAACCCAAAAACCTTTAGCACAGTCTGCAGGCCATATTTATGAAGGGATTTCATTGTAACTTTAGGATGACTCGTTTTGGAATAATTTCACTGTAACTTGGTAACTTTGGTTGACATACATTAACTGTGAGGGCCACATACATTAACTGTGAGGGCCACATTATCCCACAGCTGATATTGTTTTTATTGAAAACATAGCATACAGGGAACAGAAATTAACATATTCCCAATTAACACAATTCTTGTCTAATTTCATAATCCTTTCATAAACATTGAACATTATCTTTTTCATCAAACACAACACACAGTCAAGTTAAGCTACAGTGTCATTGACACTTTCATTTATATTTGTAATTATTTCTTTGCCATCAAAAGTTTATGTTCATGGTTTGTTTCATGTTGTAGACCTCATAATCTACAGAATAGCACAGGTGGTGGTGTATTTCTGTCCATGAGTGCAACAAGGCTTTGCAGTGCTAAAGCATTGCAAAGCCTTGTTGCAATCCAGGGACAAATTTTATCTAGTTTAGTAACTTAGATAAAATATCAGACATAAACCATTTCATTTTTATATCTTGAAGTTTGCATAGATTATAAAAAGAGCATGCGGCGGTCAAAAGGAGTATGCGGGAGGGCCTGAGAAACAGATTTTTAAACTTTTTTTTAGGTCTCACCATTGTTTTGAAAGAGTATTATGATGAGATTTTTGCATTTATTTTCTTTACTTTTCAGGTAAACAAACTTATGAAGAGGCAGCGGCTTATATACAAGCACAATTTGAAGCCAAGAACAAAAGTTCATCGAAAGAAATCTATTGTCATCAAACTTGCGCCACAGACACAAACAACATTCAATTTGTGTTTGATGCGGTTACCGATGTGATCATAGCAAACAACCTTCGCGGATGTGGCTTGTACTAACCAAATCAGTGTGCCGAATGACTGTGGCTGTGTCGACTATTTTTTCTTTGTATGTGCGAAGTACAGTTGCAGTCTGAAGAGAAGCCATTGAAACCTATCGATAACAAGTTCTCTCTTCATCCAATTCTCGGAATTATTTATTATTGTATCTTGTGACCATTTCGTTTTCATTTTTTATTACTCAATGGTTGCATATCGTGGCTTTTGGTTGAATAGAAGGAAACATGTCGATATTTTTCCTCCCATGAGTTTCAGTGGCATTTCTCTTCTGACAGCGCATTGTACGATATGACATTATCAAATAAAAAATACATCAGTTATGTGACTTGAGTACAAGACAATGGTTGCCACTTGTTGAACAAGTGTGCAGCATCTAGCCACATCATACTGTTGATGTGATGTCAAAACTTATAGCTGCTCATGTTCATGTTGTCATATAGTTTGGTACAGTACATCGTAAATTCTGATGGTGTTGGACTTCAATACAAGGACCCACAATTTCAAAAAGAAGACACCATTGCTGATCAATGTAATTTTTTTGAATTTTGAGAAATCTCATTCTTCTGTCTTGACTCTGAAGGACCTAGATGCAATTCTGGTCATGTGCATCAATGTTGAAATATGTGCACCCTTTACCTATTTTAATACTGGCAAAATATTTTGCTGAATGACTGAAGCATGTCAATTTTTGCTGCCAAAAAGTGAATATGACTCTTCATTAGAATAGGTATAATGAGCCTATTTCATTGAAGGGGACGTAAGCTCTGTTTTGGAAACAAAATGTAAAAAAATTAACAAAATGTGATTGGAGATTTTTGTGTGTTGTTCTGGGCCACCAATGGCAAATTTATTAGGTAAAGGGCAGAAACACTTGAAACTGTGGTATTTCAAGCCTGTACTAATTAGAGCGACCTGAAAATAGTTACAGTATTGTTTCCTAGGCAACTCTTTGTCCAATAACACTTTTTCAGAACTTTTTAAGTACGAGAAATGGTGATGTATTTACCTGTTTTAGTGCAAAGTCCAACATAAGAAAACTACAATACTGTAGCTTATATTTTTACTATCTGCCATTCAGTCATTGATATCCTGTGATGTAATGTACTGTTGGAAAGGGCTCATATAGCACTTGCCAGCAGTGTGTTACATTACCGTATTTCATAGCCACAGTGAAAAAAAGGCTTTGAACATTTTCATTATGCAATAGATCGTGGTTCTGGAAAAGTTAAAAGTTGAAAAACAAAGTCAATTTCAGTAAACTTTCATACTGTTTGTCTAACATCATCTCCTCAACCTTTAAGACTGAAGCCTGACTTCGATAGCTTTCTTTCCATGGAGTAGGTGCCCAAACAAGCAATCTTGAGTTAGTCTTTCAGATAATAGTTGAAGCACTATGGCAGTGGTTTCTAGTCAGGTTTTAGCTGCCTAGACAGGCAGTGATGACTTTCAGTTTGTATGTAATATGGTTGAATTTCAAATTTAAAAAAAAAAATTGCCCGGGCCTTTAAGGCTTAACTGGTAGAGTGCTGGAAGTCCATATTTAGGCTTTATTCTGAAGTACAGGTACCTAAAATGAAAGGCTTCATACTTGGTGGGTTTACTTTGTATTATCTTCAAAGCAAATTTTTTAGTCTATAAGAATTTGCTTTGTTATAATTCATGGGAGAGTGCCTGCTGGCACTCTCCAATAGATTATAACATGGCAAAGACACTTGACACAAATTTACTTGACCAAAAATAATTTAGCACTCTACCTGTTAAGTAGGTAAACAAAAATAGTCTCCTTTAGAGATGAATGAGATGATCATTCGTCCAATTTGTGCAGGCCTATATTTACTTTGTGTCATCTTGGAGAAAGTCGTTTTTCTTTTTCGTGATTTGGTGACAAGGATATTTGATCTCTTCACAAGATAACAAAATAAAATTCCATTTTCTCTGTCTTGGAGACTACAAAGTTATTAAATATTCATGTCTGCTTGAAACTAGGAACAACTGCGATATGATAATAGTGGATGGTGGTCACAATTCTGGAAATGTATGGGAAGCAAGACTGATGAGAGTGGGTTTGGTTTCCTGTTTCTGTTTTGTATTTCAACAGCCTTCCTTCTACCAATAGAAGTGAAGTGGTACAAAATATTTTGTTTTTAGTAATCTGATGGAGACTGCCCAGGCACATCTCTGCCATATTACTACAGAAAAATTTGTTTTGTTCAATAAGGTGGAAAGAGAAAATGCATTTCATGCAAGTTCATGAACTATTCATTTTAATTCATCCAAGTTGAAAAGAAAGCTCTTGGAGTAGTGGCTGTTGATAGTATGCAAGAGAGATCAGACTAGCAAGACTGGTGAGAGGGCCTTTGTGCAATATATTATCTGAAAATTTTTAAAACAAAGTATCTAAAGTGGATTTATCTTTTTCTTGTATTTTTGTTTTCCTCTACAATTCGTTGAAATATTTTCTTTTCAATTACTGGAACATACCTGGAGCTCATTTTAATAATTTCTTATTTCAACCAAGCATCTGTTATAATAAAAGATTGGTCGTTAAAATAAGAACCATATGACTTATGTTTCTGTCAGGATATATAGCTTCCGATATTGAAATTGACTTCGCCCCAACCATTAAGGCCTAAAAAGATTTCTAAAATTTTCAGCACACCACACCACTTACATTCAGTGTACTACCATTGCAGTGAATTCTTGGCTTGGCACCCAAGACTTGTCTTGAAGTCACTGCCAAGGTAGTTTGCTTTTGGTTGGTAAGGTTTCCTCATGATTACATGCAAGGCTAAAAAAGAATGTTTTGATTCTCCAGCAATCCCTCACTGAAATTGAACCCACTTATTGGATGTTTTTATTGCCTTGCAGTGTCTTCCAATATTACTACAAAATCGGGAGACTCAGAACTACTTACGTTTTTTATTTGAAGTTTGTAAGTGAAATCTGAAGCGCATAACTAAAGATGCAAAACAGTCTTATTTTTAATATCAAATGAGTTCATTTGTACAAGTATACACTTTCTGAATAGTCTATATGTAAAAAGACAACAGAAAGCCTCTGAACAAACATTTCCTGAGAATCAGTTGGATTAAATTAATTTATATTGTGTGGCCTAAGAACACCTGTTCTGAGGCCACAGTGTTTGTCAAAGATGGAAATAGCACTTTATGGATTGAAGGCCTTGGCAATTTTCCAGAATTTCACTACACTATAGCTTTTTAGAAACTGGATATTTCCAGACAAGTGTTGCAGTAATATTTCTGTTATATAATGCAGAATTTTCCATTTTCATTTTGGTGAGAGGTTCATCATGAGTTTTGCTCCATTGACTTCTATTATTCTCACTCTGGAAAGTGAGTATTCATTATAAACTACAGTGTTAGTTACTCTATATGGCTCTGTGCATTTATATGTTGTTGCAGATACAAATTAAAATTGGAAGACAAAAAAAAACCAAAAAAATAAAAAATACATGTATAGGTGTCCCTGTTTGTATGGAATTTGTTTTTCTATCAAGTTTTAACCCATGAGTATTGCCGTACCAAATATAAATTAATCATTGATTACTGTTGATTACTGCTTCCTTTGTCTCCACTACTCCTAATTTGCTCTTTGAAATAATTAAATCTACACCATTTTATAAGTTACTTTTGTGGTTTTCCTGTAATATGGTCTGATTTCTCTACATGGAAATAATATTCTACTGATAAGGACTTAAGGTAACATCAGCCCATTAACAGACAAAAAAATAATGTATGAACTACATTTTACTTTTTCAAAACATCAAGAACTAGGATATCTTAAACAAAATAATACTTAAATCAACTGTTGAAGGCCAAGGCCGATTTGAGTTATAAAAAATACTAACATCCACTTTCTGTCTGTTTTTGAACTGAAAGTTCACTGTTATGCGAAATTTTGGAAAGGTCACAGAGAGCCCTTTTTACCAGCACTTCATGTAACAGCATTTCAGAAATCCAAAACAAAGTAAACCAACCAACTACTTTTATAAACAGCTTTTGGCATTTTAAAATGTCAGCTTATAAACATTGTGTGAAGTGTTCTGAAAGTAATCCCACTGATGCAACCTGTAACAATATGCATCTCTGCACCAAGAATACAGAGGTAGATTTACAGCACTTTGCATTATTCAGTTGCACAATCTTGATGTTAAAAGCAATATTATAATTTTATTGTGTTTTTTGTCCTGTGCAAAAAGGTATTCGATGCCATAGTTTAACAAAAAATTGGCAGTAAACTCTTTTATCACATTACACTGACTATTTTTAGTGTAAACCACTCTGTGCATTTCATTTGCTTATGAATGTGTGAACTTGTTAGCTCACCTGACTTTCAGTCAGGAGAGCTATAGTGATCACTCACCGTCCGGCGTCCGTGAACATGGTGTTTGCGTCTTCTCCTCCCAAACCGCTGAACCAATTTAATTGATATTTGAGATAATAGTTTGTTATGACATCGCAATTTGATTTTGTTCAAATCAAGTTGCCTCGCCCGTGGGTAGGGCCACACCCAAAAAGTGTGCTGAAATCTTAAAAAATCTTCTTCTCATGAACCAGCAGTAGCAGAGACTTGATATTTGGTGTGCAGCTTCCTTTTGAGGTGTAGACTTAGATTTGTTCAAGAGAAGTTTGTGGGGCTATACTTGGCGTCGTTATGGGAGGGGCAAAATTTTTTGCCCCGCCCAAAATTTCTATTTTCCAAACCAAGAGGCTGATTTGAGCCAAATTTTATGTGAGGGCTTATTGGGTCATAAGTACCTAATTTATGTTGATTTTTTTTTTCCCGTAGCCCCATGGGAACCGCAGGAGCTAAAAATAGAAAAAAATTAAAACGCCCATATCTCCAAAACTGCACGGCACCGAGAATTTTTATTTGGTGTGAAGCTTCCTTAGGACCAACAGAAAGAATTGGTAAAAAAAAATTGCCATCGGTTTTATCATAGGGTACAGTTTCGGGACTTTGAAAAAGTGCTGAGTCAGCACTTTTTAACACTGTAGGCAATGGGAAAAACATTAAAAAATCTTCTTCTCCAGATCCAGCAGGCAGAATCTTTTGATATTTGGTATGCAACATTGTAGGGTGGATCTGATTCAAGTATGTTCAAATCGGCCCCCTGGGTTCATATTTGGGCTCAGTATAGGAGCCCGATTTCGAACTTAGTGCATTTCAGGCAAATTTCTTAAAAAATCTTCTTCTCCAGATCCAGCAGGCAGAATCTTTTGATATTTGGTATGCAACATTGTGGGGTGGATCTGATTCAAGTTTGTTCAAATCGTCCCCCTGGGTTTATATTTGGGCTCAGTATAGGAGCCCAAATTTGAACTTACTGCATTTCAGGCAAATTTCTTTGAAAATCTTCTCCAGATCCAGCAGGCAGAATCTTTTGATATTTGGTATGCAACATTGTGGGGTGGATCTGATTCAAGTTTGTTCAAATCGGCCCCCTGGGTTTATATTTGGGCTCAGTATAGGATCCCAAATTTGAACTTAGTGCATTTCAGGGGGGGGGGGGGAGGGGGGATTCAAGTGTGTTAAAGCCAAGTCCATGGGTCCATATTTGGGCTGTGGGAGCCCAAATTATAACTTAGTCAATATGAGGAATTTTTCTTTAAAAATCTTCTTCTTCAGATTCAGCAGTTGGAATGTTTTGATATTTGGCATGGAGCAACCTTAGGGGGCTGAGATTCAAGTTTGTTCAAGCCAAGTCCCTTGGTTCATATTTGGGCTCACTATGGGCGCCTGAATGACAACTTAGTTCAAAATGAGGAATTTTCTTTAAAAATCTTCAGATCCAGCAGATGAATGCTTTTGATATTTTTTATGCAGCATCCTTAGGGGGGGGTAAGATTCAAGTTTGTTCAAGCCATGTCCCTAGGTCCATATTTGGACTGATTGTGGGAGCTCGAATTGTAACTTGGTTCAAAATGAGGAATTTTCTTTAAAAATCTTCTTCAGATCCAGCAGTCGGAATGTTTTGATAATTGGTGTGCAGAATCCTTAGGGGTGTGAGTTTCAGGTTTGTTAAAGCCAAGACCCTGGGTTCATATATGGGCTCCCTGTGGGAGCCCGAATTATAACTTAGTTCAATATGAGGAATATTCTTTAAAAATCTTTTTTTTAGATCCACTGGTCAGAATATTTGGGTATTTGGTTTCAGCTTTTATTAGGAGGAGTAGATGCAACTTGTGGAAATTAATTCTCTGGGTTGATATTTAGGCTACCATGTCAGGTGAGCGCCCTCAGGCCCCCTGGGGCCTCTTGTGCTAAAATAGGAATGAATATTCTTTGGGAAATATTTTTAGTATGCCAGTGATTTACTTTGATTTGTGTATGTTTTGTTTATCTCTTATGGGAAGCAGCTCTCGGAAGAATAATAATCGCACTCAAATTGAAATTTAACTGGTTGACTGTTGTTAACCCTTTACTTAACATGAAAAGCAGACGACACTTGCAAACAAAATTTTTAAATGACTAATGTTTTTCATTTTTTGTCTCAAAAACATAGGTTATGACCCCTCTTTGGAATGAGCTAAGCCAGCTCATTCCAAAGAGGTGTCATAACCTATGTTTTTGTGACAAAAAAATGAAACAAATAATGAAAATTAATTGCCGATTTTTGTAAATAGCGCCCGTGTTCCAGCTTATCTTCTCTGTTAAATTGAATGTTTTAGTTGCTGATGGGGATTTTGAATCTCACAGATGAGCCACAATTCATCAATTCTTAATTAACCCCTAAGTCCTGAAGATTTTATTCATTTTTACTACACTTCCACAGTCTACATACTGTGACTTTGCAGTTTCTAGGAAATTCTTGGTTCCCTTTTTAGACTTGCTGAGAAATAACTGTCAAGCACTTTGAATGTAACTTGCAAGTTCATCTAAAAACTGTATATTGGGGCACCTGTTTGTTGTACAAAAATGTGATCGAAGTGAGAAATAGCCACCCTCCTCTCCCCTCCCCCCACCCCCACCCCCTCCCAACTCACCCAGCCCAAGGATTAAAGGCCTGCACAGTTGTGCAGAATTTATGGGATGCCACAGCTTGCAAGTTGGTGACGTGACTTAGCAGTAATTTCTTGTGAAGTCTTAGCTGTCTGTGGAATCAACCAAGACCTAACTAGACCACAACATGAGTAATCTTCCAATTGTCAGCATGACTTCCTGAGGATTGCATTTTAGACTGCATGTTCTTAGGTCTCAGAACTTGTCATCAAAGTGTGAAATAGGTCTTTGAGAGTTAACTTGGACATTTCTTTCACTTTGCTCACCATTGTCAAAAGAGAATAAAGCCTTTACCAAACTCGAAAATACTTTAAAAATATTATTTAAATAAATGAAAAAATTTAGTTTTTGCTTCAAAAACTTTGCTTATGATCCCTCATGGACCCAACAAGTTCATTCCAGTGAGGGTTCATAAGCTATGTTTTTGAGGCCAAATAGAATAACGATTTGAATGGTGATTTTTGTAAATAGTGTCAGCCAGTTTTGATGATTATATTAGGTGAGGGAGTGAAACCTTGATAATGGAACTGGAAATTTAACCCCTTACTTAATTTGATTTTCATATCTTGTCAATGCTATTCACAAAAATTTCCATTCACATTTCATTACTTTTTCAGTTTTTTGATCTAAAAAATAACTTATAACCCCTCAGCAAGCTTATTCCAGGGAGAGGCCACTAGCTGTGATATCAAATCAAAAAATGAATAGATATTGTTTGTCATAAAATCTGTTTGATGTCTCCTCCCCCTAGTTGTGTTGGGTAAAGGGTTAAAGAGCTGCACTTAATTATTCTGTTGCTCCCTAAACTTTGTTTATTCCAATGAAAGTGCACTCTCCCAAAAATTATAATAAGGAAAAACACATGAACAAATTTTGAACTTGGCACTCTACTAGTTAATTTTATACAAAATCAATTTGAAAATAGTTTGAAGGGACTTCAGCTACCATTTAGAGAGTGTCGAGTTCATTATATTCTCCCCAAACTGAATATGATGCATGTGGCTACATTTTCCATTCAGATCTACGTTCAAACTCTGGGAAGTGTATCAGTGCTTGCTCTGGTACCCAAGTTCTGTTTTACTGGTAAAATAGGACCCAGTAACCAATGCCTAAAGCAGAAGTCCTCCACAGTGGTCATCATAGATATAGACGTCTTATGGTCCAATATATTTCACAAACGCCTGGAGTAGAAGTCCTCTAAAAAGGGCAGCATAGGTATAAGGTATGAATGATTGGTTAAACTTTACTTCATCTATGTTGCAGTCATGAGATAGCCAAAGATGCTGAAAGTGACCTTCAACACCAAAAAATAAATAAATATAAATATTGATTCAAATTTAAACCCCACTTTTGGAAAAAAATGGAAAATACATAAACCTGCATTGCATGTTCCTTGTCTGGAAATGACATTTCTCTCTCTCTCCTGCAGTTTTTCATCATTTAATTATATGCAAATTGTAGGGAGTGCAGTGGTTCAGTGTATCGAGATCAGACATGTCATCGCAAAGTTATTGCTATTTTTTTACTTTGAATTTGTTGTCCATGGACACAACTTTGTTGAAACTTGTATTCCTTCATTTTATGATCAATTGTTATGAAACTTGGCATGGAGATTAATCAGCATGGGAGCCTGTGCACCTGAAATATTGAGATCTTCTAGTCTCATTTTGGCTGAGTTATTGCTATTTTGAGCCCTTTTTGACTTCGAATTTGTCATCCATGGACACAACTTTGTTTGCACTTGTATTTCTTCATTTGGTAAAAATTGACACAGAGTTTAACCAGCATGGGAATCTATGCACCTGGTTTTTTGAGATCGATCAGACTCATTTTGGCAGTGTTATTATTCAACTTGGAAAAAATTTGTGTTCTTAATGTGGTATGTGGGGGTATTCTTAGTCCTATTGGGACAGACACATCTTGTTTGATGTTTGGGTACCTATTCAGAATAAACAAAATTTGTTTTTAAAGTCTGAAAAATTGGTTGCTTTAATTGTGAAGAAACTACAAGAATAAGTTTGGCACTTTTGGCTACCCTCACAAAACTTGACATTGTCCCATTCTTTCATGTATGGACAAATTGTTGCACAAAGGAAACCTTGACAATTGACAAGGAAAAGGGTTGAAGGATTAGGTTATTACTGAACCTTCAAAGAATGTAAATGGAATAGCCCTCTCCTTTAGATAGTATTAAACTGATGACAATTCCATTCATCTGTTCTTGAATAACTTACTGAAAGCTAAACAAAAAATCGTGACATCGACGCCGTAGCTGCGACGGGTGGTGTTAGAAACACGTTGGTCACAAAATTCTAAGTTCATCAAGGGCCATAAAGAAAAATATTTGGAACAACACATGCATTGAACAGTGGCTAGACATCAATAAGATACACTTACATGCCAAATATAAAGTCCTTCCATCAAGTATTTCAAAGGTTATTGAATTTTGAAACTCGTTGGTCACAGACAGACCGACCGACTGACCGACAGACAGACCGACCAACAGACTGACCAACAGACCGACCGACAGACAGACAGACAGACCGACATTGCCACTTATAGAGCTGCTAATGGCAGCTAAAAATGATGTAAGAGGTTAACGTACAGATTATTACAAAAGTCAGTTAATCTGAGTATTGCTGTGGTATAGCCTTAGTGTGCTTCATTACTGTGGTAAGGAAATTCTGTTCCACTGATGTAATATGACTTTGTAACCAATGCATTGCATGGACTCCTCAGAAGAGTGCTGCATTGAAATAAACATTAGGATAAAGTTGACTCTATACTGATGTTGCAGTTATGATAGTTGCTGAAAGTTACATTAAACACCAATAAAATTTACCAGCATGTGTGTCAGATGGATTCCTCACACTGCCATTTTTAATACAAAGTACTTGGCTTGGAGATGTACAGAAGTCAAAATAAGTTACAGGATAACCACTATAAACTGTGTATCTTTTTCTTCCTCACTGAGAGCTTTCCAGAAAATGAGATCAGATTCCGATCTTATCAGTACAGGAGCAGCAGTATACTTAGTTCATTGTGGTTATGCTACGACTTATTTTGACTTGTACTGTATGCATAGAAATATGAGTTAGAAATGTAACTTGCCGAATAAAAGTTTGCACCAGTTACAACTATTTTTACTCAGCTGGAAAAACTGTATCAAATAGCAAGGATTAACCATAAACCTAATAAACTAACAAAAATCACAGGTGACAGTTCCTTTACAGTGGAAGTCTGGTAATTAACCCTCATGATGCATGTAGGAATTTAACCAAATTAGTCTTCTTTGAAGCACTGTCAAACAAGATTGAAGTTGTTGCATTCCGAGTTGCGTTATGGGAAAATGTGCTGCATGAAATTTGGGTATTTTGACATCATAGTAAGAGGTTTAAAAGCTGAGTTGTCCTGTAGAGTTGACATGAAAATATGCAATTAACAGGAATATTTGGTTAATCATAGGTCAGTTCACGATATCATGATATAGCAATAGTTGATGAAAGTGACCTTAAACACCAATATTTATACAAGTAGTTCACTATATTCACCACAGGAAGTGGTGTCTAGCTTGATCACTGCGATAAACAGATTCTGTTTCACAAGTACGGGCACATGGATAAAAAGACTTTGTAACTAGTGCCTGGGGTGCCAGTCCTCAAAAGTGGGCAATAAAGGTATAAACAACTGGTTAACCCTTCACGTAACATGAAAAGCAGATGACATTTGCAAAAAATTCTTGAATAACTATTTTTTTTAATTTTTGCATCAAAAACATAGCTTATGACCCCCTCATTGGAATGAGCAGAATGAGCTCATTCCAATGAGGGGTCATAAGCTATGTTTTTAAAACAAAAAATGAAAAAATAATGAAAATTGAATAGTATTTTGTGAATAGCGCTGGCCAGTTTTGGCCATTTTGTTGGGTAAAGGGTTAAATTTGACTTCAAACTTTTTTTGTGGTCAGGGTATATCCATAGATGCTGAAAGTCAACTTAAACACAAATATATGTTCACAATATTCTGGTTAGAAATTTTATCATGAAATCTGTTATATATATCCTGTTTGTTAGGGTCCATGAGCTCTGTCAAACAAGATACAATAGATTAAAGGTTATATTTGAAGTACTGAAACCAACGAGGGGTTAAAGCATGGTAAAATTGAATTTTGTCATTATGGTTTTTCAAAAGGTCACAATACATTTTTGTCATGTCAAGTAGGTATATATTTACTTGATTACCAACAAGTGCACCCCTCATGGTTCTCCCATTAATTAAAAACATGGCAGATTGTTTGGTGTTTACAGGTTAGATGTAATTTTCCAGGGTATTCTATCAGGTAGTGTCCAATTAAATGATATGCACTGTATTTGGTATAAAAAAAACCTCAGAAACCGCTTATTATATGCCTAATTTACATGGACAGTGATGGGTGGATTACTTGCCTCCTATCACCATTTCAGATTATGTATTGCCTCGCATTCAAGATCTTTCTCCAGCATGACTTGTTTTGGGGGCATGGTGCCTCAGTAGGTAGAGGTGCAGGCTGCAAGCCGAGAAGTCCTCGGTTCAAATCCCACCTGCAGCAACTGCGCTGTGTCCTTGGGCAAGACACACCCCCATTTCCCACATGGGGGCATGGTGGTGTTGTGTACTAAGGCAAACCTCACGTCGTTGGTGCACCTGTCTTCAAGCAAAGCCTGCTTGTGCGAAGTTAGTGTGCTGGGGAGCTGGCAGTTGCTCGGTGGTTCTATCCGGATACTCCAGCTTACTCCCCCCATAAAACTGTTGTGGTCATGATTAGCCATTGTGCAGAAATATGTGACCTTAAACACCAATAAATAAATAAATAAATGATTTGTTTTCAAGGAGAAACTAATTTGAATTTGGCACACAGAGAACTAACATACCTGTGCATCAAAGAATAACATCCGGTCATGATGATAGCAGAGAATGCCAAATCAGGGAAATTTGATATTTTTATATTTTATGCAACATGCACGTGGATTTGAGTTGATGTCAGCTGAATGTTTTACAGGGTAAAGCATTGAGCTAGTTGCATTATTTGTTCACAAAAAAACACTTTTGAGTTAACTGCTTCGCAAATTACACGAAGGCCAATGGAAGGTGACATTTGAGATTTATAAGGTGAAATCTTGCATCCAAAACTCTATTTCAGGTTAAGAGACCAGATAATGTGTGTGAGATTTCTTGTCTGTTTTTGTACCATTTCCCACTATGGAAAGTTTTTTTTAAAACAAATAATACAATGAAAATTAAAAATGTAAGATTTAAAAGTACATAGCTTCAACTTCTGTTAGTTTTAGTATCCATATGGGAATGCTAGCAAGTTTAGCAGTGCTTGATAAATGTGGTAAACACAGTGATGGGACTATAATGCAGGCATCTCTTTGTGCACCAATCACTCATGTAATTTTAATCCCACATTAACTTTTCTTTGTGTGTCTAGTTTTAGTCGTTTTTGGCAGGTCAGTATCTCGGATACTTCCGACAACTCCCTTATTTAATGGTAAAAAAGAAGTGGCATTAACCCCTAAGGACCTAGAGATTTTTACTGCACTTTGACAGTCTACATCCTGTGACTTTGCTTCTGTTTTCTTGCTTAAAAACAACTAACATGGCATGTAACTTGTGAGTTAACCCAAAGACTGCATGTAGGGGCACCTGTTTTGTTGCAAAAAATGTGATCAAAGTCAGAATTAGGCTCTTAAGGGTTATGCCCGCTTTTGATCTTATACACTCTTGTACACTCAAATTTCCAGTGTCTAATCAGTCCGGGTGAGTTGGGCTGTTGATCATTCTTGTTAGGCCATCAAAAAACTGCAGTGCTCACCCAAATGATGCTATTAATTGTTATATTATCTATAAAAGTATTATTTCAGTTTTGCATATATCAGTATCTGTTCTCATAACTAGAAGTGTTTGAATTTTTACAAACCCCTCTAACCTTTATGAGCCGATAGTGCAAAAAGTTTTGCCCAGAATCCAGGCAGAACCTTTTTCTCAATTGGCCCATAATAAGGGGGAGGAGGCTTTGTAAAAAATGAACACAGGTTTACAGCAGTTTATTGCTATTGATTGGCTTGAATGTATTCCATTGAAAACACACACCATTTACTTGGAATTTAGAGAATGTTTGTGAAGCAAAACAATGAAAAATAGTTCTAAAGAGCAGTTTGCTCACCTGAGTAGCTCCCAGGAGATTGAGTTTTTGACACTCTGAATTTTTCAGAAAACAAGTTCTGTTTTACTTGTATAATAGGTCACCAAGGTATGGAGTGTCAGTCATTTCACAAACAATTGGCTAAAATTGTTGACTTAACATAATATAGAAAGACGTTTGGTGACCTTGACTACAGTTACTAAATCGATGCATATACAGTGGAGCCCATTTAACTGGATATTTCGGGAGCATTTGAAATCGAAAGATTGATGGTTCGATCCTGAACCATGACATTGTTTGGTCCTCGAGCCAGACATTTAATCCTGATTGCTCACACTTGGGCATGCTGATGCTATGTACTAAGACATACTGCACATCGATGGTACATTTGTCCCAACTTCTGCAACCTCTGTGTGAAGTTGGAACACCTGACAGTTGCTTCCCGATGCCCAGTGTTTCTTCCTGGTTACTCCAGATTCCTCCACATGTAAAACTGTCTCGACACGATGTGACTGTGATTATTGAAAGTGACCTTAACCCTTTTCCTAACACAGTGGCCAAAAAATGGCCAGAAAATTAACCCCAGCCCAAAATATCTAGGAAGTTTCTCCATATAACCATACAGCTGGTTCTAATGATATCCATTTTTGGATGGTTTTATTGAAAAATAGTGAAATTTGGTTTCGAAAAATGTGAAATTTAATTTATTTTTTAAAAATACTGTGTTAGGTAAAGGGTTAGACAACAAGAAACAAACAATTGGATATTTCATATCTGAATGACACTGTTAATTGCGGGCCACTTGCAGATATCAGCCATTTACCTCACCTTCTGTACAAGTTTGGCCTCTCAATTGCATATTGGTTTTTGAGTAATCTGTTAAGTGAATAAACAATCTGTTAACCAATCCAAAAATTCTTAACAGTCACAGAATTCCTCATCTATTGGTCTCACTACGTCCATAATAAGCCCTTAATCTATTTTAACTTGATTGACATTGCTTTATAAGCCCTGTGAAAGAGATATAATATAATAAATTCTCAGTTTATTACTAGAATACAGGAAAGTGACCAGATTCCTGTTAATTAAATATTTTTCAATGGCAAAGTGTGGATTCAGTTAGTTTCCTTTTGATAACATTTTGAATGATATTTTATCTCGCATCATCAGATCATGATGAATACATCTAAAGATGGGTGGTAAAATATCACTCTGCATATTCTCAAACTTTGGGTATGATCTTCCTCCAACAATGACTGGTTACTACAGACCAACTGCAAAATAAACCAAGTGAAGAAATCTAAATTTTCTTTGCATGTAATATGTGAAAGGGCAGTTTCTATGAAAAATACTTGGATTGCATCAAATTTCCTAAGATGGTTCTGTCTGTTCAATGATTAAGGAATGTGTAATTCTGTCCAGCTAGAAATTTAAGCTTTGATTATCTCCCTTGATATGTAATGCAACTAGAAAATGTCTGACACTGAGGCAGTGCTACCCTGCCTTGGGATGGGTTGGACCACAAATATAATAAAACGAAGCATTGTGGATGCCGTGAGTTGACATTAGATTCCTATTTGGTTCACAGTTCCAAGTAAATCTCATTGCACTTTTGGAAACACCATTTTCCTTCCCATCTCCATCATATCCTAGGCTTCAAAGTGTAATGGATAATAAACACACAAGCATACATTGTCACATGCATGGCAGTGGTGCAGCCAAGGTGGGGGGAGGGAACCTTGTAAAAATTACGGTGGCCCCCCCTCAAAATCGGAAAATTTATGCACCAGAGGGTCCCAGATTAACTTTCAGGGCATTGAATTTTCAAAATTTTCTTGGAGTACCCCTTCCCCCATCAATGAAAAAAGACAAACAAAAATTGTATCAGAGATTTGATTTTCTCACATTTTGTTTTGGATGGGTGAGCTTGTACAGTGTTTTTAGTAAATTGCCACACCTTTTCGAGTACTAATAATTAATTTCAGTTATTTTTATCCACATGTTAATACAATTCAAGAAAATACAGTTCTAGAGGTTTTATAGTATTGGTCCCTGATCATGACTCAGTTGTGATCTCATCGAAATTCTCTATCCGCTTTTATAATCACAATACAGTGGAGCCCACTTAATTGAATATCTCTTCATTTAATAATGCTGTTAATGTTACAATGACATGAGTTTATAGGGCATTATCATTTATTAATGGCCTGAGAGGAATAAATAACATCCCAAGGATTTATTTCTGACCGAGACGGAGTCTAGTATTCATTTCTCACAGGCCGTTAATAAATTGGGATGCCCGACAAAACCATGTTATTATTATTACCATGACCGGAAGTGAACAAAGTGCTGTTGATGAAGTTTGTTTTCATTACTTTCCTGCCACCCGCTTCCGATTGCACGATGCCATGAATTACAGAGTTTTACTGCCCTTCTAAACTCCTTTAAAACACTAGAGAATGCCCGTATAAGTGGTAATAATTGAATATAACTTCCAAACACAAATCCATTTACCATACCGACAACACAAAATTGACCTGTTAATTTATATATGTTACTTGGCCAACTCTTCTTAATTGAATAACAAATCTTACAATATTTTGAGAAATTACCCTGACAGTTGCCAAATCTCCCTTGTTAGATCACCTGACTTTCAGTCAGGAGAGCAATAGTGATCACTCACCGTCCGTCGTCCGTGAACATGGTGTTTGCGTCTTTTCCTCCCAAACCGCTGAACCAATTTAATTGATATTTGAGATGATAGTTTGTTATGACATCGCAATTTGATTCTGTTCAAATCAAGTTGCCTTGCCCCTCAGTAGGACCATGGACAAAAAGTGTGCTTTAATCTTTAAAAAAATCTTCTCATGAACCAGCAGTAGCAGAGACTTGATTTGTTCAAAAGAATTTCAAGGAGCTATATTTGCCTTCGTTATGGGAGGGGCAAGAATTTTTGCCTCGCCCAAAATTTTTATTTTCCAAACCGAGAGGCAGATTTGAACCAAATTTGATATGAGGGCTTATTGGGTCATAAGTACTTAATTTATGCCCAAATATTTTTTCCTGTCACCCCCATGGGAACCGCAGAAGCTATAAATAAAAAAAATTAAAACGCCCATATCTCCAAAACTACACGGCATTGAGAATTCTTAGTTGGTGTGAACCTTCCTTAGGACCAACAGAATGGAATGGTAAAAAAAAATTACTATCGGTTTTATCATGGGTACTTTTTTGGGGACTTTGAAAAAGTGCTGAGTCAGCATTTTTTAACACTTGTGGGTAATGGGAAAAACATTTAAGACTACTTTTCTCCCAAATCACTGCTCCAAAAGCTTTCAAATTTCACATATGACATCTTTGGAAGATTGTTTCACATGTTTATTGAAATCAAATCCCTGGGTCCATATTTGGGCTCTCTATGGGAGCCCAAATGTTTAAATAGTGCAGAATAAGGAATATTCTATAAAAAATCTTCTTCTTCAGATCTACCAATCAGGAATCTTTTGATATTTGGTATGCAGCATGCTTGGGGGGGGGGGGGGGGGATGGGGGGGATTCAAGTTTGTTCAAGCCAAGTCCCTGGATTCATATTTGGGCTCACTGTGGGAGCCCGAATTATAACTTAGTTCAAAATGAGGAATTTTCTTTGGGGGTGCGATTCAGCTTTGTTAAAGCCAAGTCCCAGGGTTCAAATTTGGACTCCCTGTGGGAGCCCAAATTATTACTTAACTTCAATATGAGGAATATTCTTTGAAAATCTTTTTTTTTAGATCCACTGGTCAGAATCTTTGTATATTTGGTATAAGCTTTTCTTTGGAGGGGCAGATGCAACTTGTTGAAATCAATTCCCTGGGTTGATATTTAGGCTGCCATGTCAGGTGAGCGCCCTCATGCCCCCTGGGGCCTCTTGTTTATAGATCTGTTTGGCCTCAGTAGATCCAATACTGTTTATTTTTTTAAACAATATTTATTGAAAGAATATGCTACATGTAACAGAATTGAACAAGAGAAAAAAAGTAACAGTACATGGCACAGCAGCTCGCAATATAACATATATTTAACAAGAAACAAATTGCTAAGTAATGGAGGGAGTTGACAGAAAGCTTGGAGCTTATGTGAGTCATCTCCCAAATACTGGAATTTAATCTATTATATCTTGTTTGATAGAGCTCTTCATGCTCTGTCAAACAAGATATAATGGAATAAATTGTTCACTTTATTACTAAAATACAGTAAAGTTACCACATCCCAGTTTATTGAATATCTCTGTTAATTGATTAGTTTTCACTGTGAAAGTGGCTATTCCATTGACAGTTTTGCACAGTACCATGGATGCCAGTTTGCCAAAATACCAAGCAATTTTGTTGAATGGGCATTACAAAAAATGTTTGCATAATCCAAGCATTTGTTAAGCAAGCAATGGTGTTTGCAAGTATTATTAATTTATGATGTAACAATTGTTCATGTGTTATACTTGTCGATATAAAATATTGAAGACTGATCTGGGTGTCCATGTGTATTTTTATCCTTCCTTCTTGAGTATGAATCTATTACAGAAATAAATATTTCATTCGGTTAATATGATTTATTTTGCTGAATTTGTCAATATCTTGAAGCACCAGGTTACTTCGATATTTTTCCACCCAGTACCTCCCAAATCCACGACTGCTCTTTAAATCTTTCTCACCCCTTTAGCTACCAATAATATAATGGCCATATCTGGCCAGTGTTTACAAATTGCCATTCAAATTTTAATATTTTTTTTATTTTTGCCTCCAAAACATTGCTCAAGACCCTTCACTAGAAGAGCTTGTCGACTTCATTCCAATTTGGGGTCAAAAGCATTGTTTTGGAGACAAAAAATCAAAATATTAAGTTTTTTAAGAAAAACTTCAATGTGTCATCTTTAATGCAGATTAGGTAAAGGGTTAACCCTTTACCTAACATGAAAAGCAGACGACACTTGCAAACAAAATTATTGAATAATTAATTTTTTGCATCAAAAGTAGCTAAAGACCCCTCGTAGGAATGAGCTCAATGGGCTTGTTGCAACGAGGAATCATAAGGTATGTTTTTGAGGCAAAAAATGAAAAAATAATGAAAATTGAATGACAATTTTTGTGAATATCATAGGCCGTTTTTTCTCCATTGTGTTAGGTAAAGGGTTAAGCTTTTACCAGTGGACCTTTGTTGTACCATTTATTCATGTACTTATTTGGAGCAATGAAAATGTTGAAAATCAGAGTTTTATTCAGAGGAATATGTATTATTTATCTTACGTCGGGTTATCTTTGATCAGTAACACAGTCTTATTGTGTGCCATCTTGTTCAAGCTGTGTTTTGTAGGTTAGTTGGTGGAAAGTAAGAAAATTTCTTCCTACAGCTTGGTGATTCCAACCAGAATTTGGCTCGGGTGCTTTCACCTCAAAAGCAGTCTCACTTGATTTAATCCTGGTTGTTGAATGTTTTGTTAAACATTATTCACCATTTTTCCAACGTAATGGGAATAACGGCCAGCAAAATTCACCATTCAGAGGTTTTTATTTTTCCATTGTTGTCTCAAAAACATAGCTTTGACCTATTTAGCTCATTTCAGTGGTGGTTCATAAGCAATGATTTTGATACAAAAAATTGTTTTACTTATTCAAAAATTTTTTTTTTTTAAATTGCCGTCTGCTTTTCATTTCGGGAAAAAGATTAACCCTTCACTTAACCTGTATGGGGGTCAGCACTTACAATAAAATTTCTTGGGGAAACTAAAAATTTTCATTTTTTTGCTTCTGAAACATAGCTTATGTTCCTCATTGAAAGAAGCTTTTTGATGATTGTGCTCCAATGAGGAGGGTGTAAGCTATGTTAGGAAGTCAAAAATTGGGAAAAATAATCAAATTTGAACTGCATTTTTGGGGTGAAAGAGGCTGATGGGATATGCGTGTCATGTTTAGTAAATGATTAAAAGAAACAATCATACTTCTGCAATTTGGTCTCCTTTGGAACCCCAGGAAACACTGCAGTATTTGATTACTGTGTGAGGCTGTTAAAAAAAGTTATGGTTTACCTGACACCTCCCTTGTCATTGAAAATCTGCCTCGCCACTTTTTTTTACCTGGAAATCTCTTTGATGAAACTATTTTGCAGTTGTAGGTCTAAAATAACTCACTGAGCTCTGTCAAACAAGATACTGTTGGTTAAATTTGCAATTGCATTATGGGAAACTGTCAGTGCTGAAAACATTGGTTTTTACTCATAATACTCTAAAGAGGTAAATTGAATTCATCTTCCCTCATAAAATTGAAGAAATAATGAGAAACAAGAAAAAAATTTATAGGCCTAAACAAGCTCTGTTTTACTGGTCTAATAGCAGCCAGTTACCAACACCTGTGGGATGAGTCCTCCAAAGTATAAAGTACATATACATGTATAAGCAATTGGCCAAACTTTTTTTATACTTGTTTTGAGGTCATAATGTAGCTGGAGATGTTGGAAGTGACCATGAACCCCTATAAATAAATAAATGATCCTGCCATCTGGGGGAATATTTACCTTTGGTATTCAGAAATGTTGATATTCTTGTTAAAAAAACTCACAAGTACTAAATCAAGATACATGTTGTGTATATTTTAGATACTGGTTCCATGTGAGATTCCTCTGTCAATAAAAAATAAGTTGTCCCATGAGTAGTCCAAACTGTTACTTTAAGAAGGCTGTTCCATTTGGTTTGGAATACTGCATGTCATTTCTGAATATTGTTTTGATAGATAATGAGCACTCCAGAAATGGAGTGGTGCTTGTTTACTGTTGTATGCAAAGGTATGCCTTTACAAAGCTCTCTCAGCATGCTATGACCTTTACACTGGTGTTGGCTAAACTTTTCATGGATACAGTGCCAGGTATTCAGTTCTCAAATGGTTATTGCTTTCATTGATGCACGTAAATCATTGCTCTACCTTGTACATTTGCATCGAGTGCTGTCCTGTGGGCACCGTTGGAAGCAAGCAGTGCTTGTTTACTGTAGGATTCAGTAATCATTGCATGTTGTGAGAGTGATCAGCTTGATTGTAAAAGGACTGTCTCAACTTTACTCAAAACTTGTGTTGTGGTCGATAGATAGCCATAGATTCTGAAAGTGGCCTTAAATCCCAATAAACATCAACATAGTGAGTGCAGTTTTCATTTATGTGTTATGCATAATAGTGTATATCTTTTATTTAGACATTGTTAACAGCAAAACTGCCGGATTCAAAAATACAACTATTTTACCTAATTTATGTTATTCTATATATAGCCATAAAAGATGTGATTATCTCTCCCTGATAATCCTGGTAAGGGTAAGTAGTGCTTCATTACTGTAGTAAACTAGTCTTGTTTCACCTGGTAACCGAGGCCTGGGGTGTGAGTCCTTTAACTTTTATTTATTTATTTATTTATTTATTGGGGTTTAATGACACTTTCAACAGCCAGGGGCACCTTGTGTCTGACAGTTTTACAGATGGAGAAAGCCGGAAGACACAGAGCGAACCACTGAGCAGTGGTGAGCAACTGTCAGGCTTAGCAAGCAGAGTTAGCATTGGTTAAACACAACTGCACCATCGATGTGCAGTACAGCTTAGTACACAATGCCACCATTCCCCCACGTGTGCAATGGGGGTGAAGTGTCTTGCCCAAGGACACAATTCGGTTGATCTCTCCCTGGTAATCCTGGTAAGGGTAAGTAGTGCTTGATTACTGTGGTAAACTAGTCTTGTTTCTCTGGTATAACCTGACCTGGTAACCGAGGCCTGGGGTGTGTTCTTTTAACTTTTAACTAGCTGCCCCCGCGGGAATCCCGGGAAGAGAAGCAGTGCTTGTTTACTTTGGTAAACAAGGTCTGTTTCACTGGTAAAATAGGACCCAGTCACTAATGCTTGGGGTGCGAGTCCTCTAAAATAGGCAATATGGGGTATAAACGATTGACTGACCTTGACTTTATCTCCATGTTGTGGTCATGATTAGGGCAGAAGTATATGACCTTAAACACCAATAAATATATAAATAACTAATTTAACCCGCTGAGTATTTTCAAGATAATTTTCATCAAATCTGGTCATGGCTGCTATAAAGCAGCCATGACTAGATTTGATGATAAATTCATCTAAATTTAACTCGAGAAAATCATTGGTGAAAAATCCCATTCAATTTTCAGGGAGAAAATTGGACTAATGTGCCCAAAGTATACTCATTTCATTGGCAAGAGAAATCCTGTGCCAAGCAGGAATATCCACCAGCAGCATGCATAGAGTTAAAAATGCACACCATTCATATAAAGGATTGGCTAAACTTGACTTAACATTTGTGTTACAGTTACGATTTAGTCCAAGCACTCTGGCCACTAGTCTAATTCTGAGAGAAATTTGATATGGTTATTGCCTGTAACCAGTCTCACTCTCAAACAGGTCATCGCCGATGTTTAGATTCACTCGTCTGGCATATGTCAGTTTGTTGGAAAAGCAAACCTGCAGTTCGCTTTTCCAACCACTGATGATATATTCTGGATGATTCAATTTGAAAAATTTCATAAAGATTCGTTCTGTGAATCAAAGATAGAGATGTTGCTCAATCAAGACTTGATTTGATTGACATTTTGATGACATTACAATTAGAAATGAAAACTCACTGCAGCCATAGTGTTATGATTACGCCGGATAGTTTCACAAATTATGTTAATATCTTTATGTATTCAAGGGGGAATTAACTACTTTATTGACTAGAATATCTGGAACTGCAGCAGCAAACAATACCTGTATATCTTTATAAGTAAAAGCACATCGCATTACTTCAACGGTTGTCGCCATGCAAATTTCCACAAAAATGGGTAAACAGCCCATAAAAGCGTAGAATTGCACACAGCATTGGACTGATGGGTGGCCTGTGAGCTTAGATATAGTCAAAGATGCTGAAGGTTACAATGAACATCAATAAACAGGAATGTGATTTTTCAATTTTTTTTTCCAATTTCAGTCTTTTTCTAATTGTTGTACTAATTTTTATTTCTGTAAATTTTAAGAAACAAAAGGTCCCTCAGCTTTATTTGAAGTGGTTATCATTTATTTCATGGCATAATGGATGATTTTGTTACTTTTTCCTTCATGCATGCACAGTTTCAGTTTATTTGCAGTCTCTTTTTTATTAAGCTGAAGTCTTGTGCCTGAATAAATTTATGTTGATCAATTATCTAGCAGAACATGCAGATAATTTTACTGAGTATTTCCATTGCATGATACAGTTGACCAAGTATCATCATTAATAAGAAAAAAATTACCAACCTGCAGCCTGATGCTATGCATTGTTGCTTAAATTGACACCAGACTATTAAATATTCAACAAATCTAATCATGGCTGTGTGACCTTAAACATCAGTACATAAAAAAATAAAAGTAGAAACTTACCACTAAATTGTATTAAAACAAAATCATGTGAAAAAAAAAATTGTTTGCTTCTTTCTGAATGTAAACCATATTCCAAAAATAGGAAGCCTTTGGTCTGCTTCTCAATAAGAATCAGTGTGTGCAGTTTACCACCAAGAGAGGTGATCTTCTACGCATCTACATACTTCTTAACTTTTTAACTCTCTTTAACTCTTTACCTGATGTAATGGCCACATCAGACCTGTATCAATCACAAAAATCATCCAAAACAAAGCTTACAACCCCTCAAAAGAAAGAGTTTGTTCCACTGAGGGTAAAGAAGATAGGTTTTTGGTGAAAAAAAGTAAAATATATTTAATTATTCTAGAAAAGTTTTGTTCAAGTGTCATGTATGACTTCCCTTTGGGAATTTGAATATAGATTGAGTCTCTTTACCCAGCACAATGTGACCCTTGCTGTGGAAAGTGTCACTTAACACCAATAAACAAAAAAATAAATCACATGTCATGCAAAACTATATCTCACTTACTCTAGACTGAGTGTAGTGGAATAATGTACCTTTAAGTTATGCAACCCCGACTCTAACCTCCACCTGTTGCCTGTTAGCTCATTGAACTGCATAACAGTTACCTATCACAGTTCAATGGTTCTCTGAGTATTCTTGCTTTCTCCAACCTGCCCCACCCCAAACCACCTGCTCCTGTTGACGATCTCCATTATGTAAGTTTGTAGTCACGATTTACCATTGTGCTGAAATATGTGACCTTAATCACCAATAAATAAATAAAGTGTGTGAGTTACATTTGAAATAAGCATAATAGACATGTAAATAAAAATAATTTAGTGTACACTATCAAACTGGATACTATTTATAGAATATCTCTGTTAGTCACTTGTATTCCTCAGCACCAAAATATTTTTAATATATTTAAATAGATGCTTGATCTGTAAATTGTTGCATATTAGTTATAAAAAGAATTCTCTTTTAGCCCTTTACCTAACGAATCGACTCCATCTGCCCATGTAATTTTCATATTAAGCAGTTGAAAAAAAAATTTCAATAAAACCATATCATGTGACCCCTCATTGGAACAAACTCAGAGAGCCTGTTCCAGTGAGTGGTCACATGATATGGTTTTGTTGAAACTTTATGAAAAACTTAAAAAACTATAATTAAAATAATAAATTTTGCGATCATGTGCATTGGGTAAAGGGTTAACAATGCTTGCTTCCTGTGCTAGTCAAATTCTGATTTTTTGGTTTAATAGGACCTGGTAACTAATACCTTACCTCATGGAGGTAAAGCAGTGCTTGTCTACTGTGGTAGATAAGTTCCGATTTTCTGGTATAATAGGGTCTGGTAATCAATCACTGACCCCCATTGAAGGTGGAGCAGTGCTTATTTACTATGGTAGACAAATTCTTATTTTTTGATATAACAGGACCTGGGAACTAATCACTGGACCCCATGGAGGTGGAGCAGTGCTTGTAGTTTCCTGTGGTATACAAGTTCTGATTTTGTGGTATAATACGTCCTGGTAATCAATCACTGATCCACGCAGAGGTGGAGCAGTGCTTGTTTACTGTGGGAGACCGGTTCTGATTTTCTTGCATAATTAGCTCACCTGAGCAAAGCTCAAGGTGAGCTTTACTAATCGCTTTCTGTCCGTCGTCTGGCATCCATCGTCCGTCGTCGTCTGGCGTAAACTTTACAAAACCAACTTTTCCGAAGAAACCACTGGCCCAATATTTTTCAGATGTTGGGTAAATGTTTATTACCTAATGTCAGTTCAGATTTATTCAAATGAAGTTGCCCCTCCTCCTGGGTGGGGCCATGCCCCCAAGGGGCACCAAAATCTTTGAAAATCTTCTTCTCATGAACCAGCAGTAGCAGAGACTTGATATTTGGTATGCAGCTTCCTTTTGAGGTGTAGAATCAAGTTTGTTCAAGAGAAGTTTGTTGGGCATTATTTGCCTTCGTTATGGGAGGGGCAAAAATTTTGGCCATGCCTAAAATTTCTATTTTCTGAACCGTGAGGTCGATTTGAACCAAATTTGATATGAGATGATAATGGGTCATAAGTAGTTGATTGATGCAAAAAAAAATTTATTTATTGCCCCGTGGGAACCTCGGGAGCTAAAAATAGGAAAAACCTTAAAACTGCCATATCTCCAAAACTACACGGCACAGAGAATTCTTATTTTGTATAAAGCTTACTTTTATCCAGTAGAATAGAATGGTTAAAAAAAAATCCCTATTGGTTTGATCACAAGGTACTTTTTTCAGGACTTTTGAAAAAGTGCTGAGTCAGCACTTTTTTACACTGTAGGCAATGGGAAAATCATTAAAAAATCTTCTCCAGATCCAGCAGGCAGAATCTTTTAATATTTGGTATGCAACATTGTAGGGTGGATCTGATTCAAGTTTGTTCAAATCGGCTCCCTAAATTCATATTTGGGCTCACTATAGGAGCCTGATTTCGAACTTAGTGCATTTCAGGCAAATTTCTTCAGAAATCTTCTTCTCCAGATCGAGCAGGCAGAATCTTTTGATATTTGGTATGCAACATTGTGGGGTGGATCTGATTCAAGTTTGTTCAAATCGGCTCCCTAAATTCATATTTGGGCTCACTATAGAAGCTCGAATTCAAACTTAGTGCATTTCAGGCAAATTTCTTAAAAAATCTTCTTCTCCAGATCCAGCAGGCAGAATCTTTTCATATTTGGTATGCAACATTGTGGGGTGGATCTGATTCAAGTTTGTTCAAATCGGCCCCCTGGATTCATATTTGGGCTCACTATAGAAGCCCGAATTCGAACTTAGTGCATTTCAGGCAAATTTCTTAAAAAATCTTTTTCTCCACATCCAGCAGGCAGAATCTTTTGATATTTGGTATGCAACATTGTGGGGTGGATCTGATTCAAATTTCTTCAAATCGGCTCCCTAGATTCATATTTGGGTTCACTATAGAAGCTCGAATTCGAACTTAGTGCATTTCAGGCAAATTTCTTCAAAAATCTTCTTCTCCAGATCGAGCAGTCAGAATCTTTTGATATTTGGTATGCAACATTGTGGGGTGGATCTGATTCAAGTTTGTTCAAATCAGCCCCCTGGGTTTATATTTGGGCTCAGTATAGGAGCCCAAATTTGAACTTAGTGCATTTGAGGCAAATTTCTTTGAAATCTTCTTCTCAAGATTCAGCAGGTAGAATCTTTTGATATTGGGTATGCACCATGCTTAGGGGGGTGAGATTCAAGTTTGTTCAAGCCAAGTCCCTGGGTTCATATTTGGGCTCACTGTGGAAGCTCGAATTGTAACTTAGTTCGAAATGATGAATTTTCTTTAAAAAATCTTCTTCTTCAGATCCAGCAGTCGGAATGTTTTGATATTTGGTGTGCAGCATCCTTAGGGGTGTGAGATTCAAGTTTGTTAAAGCCAAGTCCCTGAGGTCATATATGTGCTCCCTGTGGGAGCCTGAATTATAACTTTGTTCAATATGAGGAATATTCTTTAAAAATCTTTTTTTTTTAGATCCACTGGTTAGAATCTTTGGATATTTGGTATAAGCTTTTCTTAGGAGGAGCAGATGCAACTTGTTGAAATCAATTCTCTGGGTTGATATTTAGGCTACCATGTCAGGTGAGTGCCCTCAGGCCCCTTGGGGCCTCTTGTTGGACCTGGTGACCAATACTTGACCCCCCCCCCCCTCCTTCTCCTAGAAGTGGAGCAGTGCTTGTTAACTGTGGTTGACAATTTCTGATTTTCATGTGTAATAGGACCTGGTAATCAATGCCGGAGATGTGAGTCCTCAAAAGTGTGCAAAATAATTTCAAATGATTAGTGCTAGGCTTCACTTTTTATACAATGCTTGCTGTGTGTATTCAACTTTACCTAGTGGCATACAGGTGTTAAAAATAGTACCAGGAAAACCATGTGTGGAATACCACCAACAGCACTACTGTGTATGCAAGAATACTTCTGATTGGTCGTTACACACCTGATTGAAGTTATGACATGAATGAAATTTGTTGACACCAAACAACAGTGTTACACAAGAAAGTACACAAACTGCCAAAGGTGATATTTTTCTTTAAAAATCTAAGCTTTATTCAATTAATTCAAATTTAAATGTTGTATAGATACAGAACACAACTCGGATAGAGTACATGGGAGGTGGGGGTGTCTATATTTCATCCCAACTTTGGTCATTGATTCCTGTTCCCAATACTCCACCCTTGTTGTATCCTGTCTCAATACTTGTGTTGAGGTCACAATTTCGCCATGAATGTTGAAAGTAACATTAAACTATTTTTTGTAAACTAACAGACATACTCGTAAATGTACAGACAGCCAACAACTGACTTGAAATCAGTACTAAGCCACTTGACTTTCATGCTGTGGTGTATTACAAATACTGGGAAATTATTTAGGCCTTTAACTCTCCGTGGGAACACCGGGAAGTGAAGCAGTGCCTGTTCACTGCGGTAAACAGGCTCTGTTTTACTGGTAAAATAGGACCCAGTCACTAATGCTTGGGAGGTGCAAACCCTCTCTAAAATTTCAACATGGCTTATTAATGCTCACCCCTGGTCTTGAGTTGATACTCATGTTGTGGTCATGATTAGCCATTGTGCAAAAATATGTGACCCTAAACACCAATAAATAATAGGCATTCAACCCTTTGAACTCTCGTGGTATCTTCCACGCCAGTTCAATGGCAGCAATTAGAAGAGTCCATATTCATTATTTGGGGTAGACCAATCAATATTTTCAAAGTGCGCCCTCGGGGCTGCACGTTAAAAATATTGATTGGTCTACCCCACACATTTATTGAACAGCCATCCTACATAATGACGTTATGACATATCATGTTCCTGGCCAGAAAAAAAGGCCACTATGGTTCAAAGGGTTAAGGACTAAATAACTTTGAAAAGTAAGTTTTTGTCTTCAAAACATGGCTTATGACCCTTCATTGGAACAAGCTTGTCAAGAGCATTCCATTGAAGATTTATCAGGTATGTTTTGAAAAATTAATTTCAGTATTGATTTTTTACTGTAACATGCAGAAGATTTGGTCTTTGTTACATGTCTATAGACAAAATTCTTGATAGAAGTTTGGTTGCTTCAGTGACCATTTTTCATCAAAATATTGAAAGTGAAGTATTTATAGCATTGAATCTTTCTTTTTTTAAATGAGTTCCTTGAGTCGTGTCACGCAAATAAATTAATGAGTTCATTACATTTTTTCTCAAAGAGCTAGTTCAGAGCTTTTAACCTTCTGCACTCTGATGTAAAAATTTCAAGTTGCAGATTTATCACAAAATGTGACTAGGAATTTAAGCAATTCAATTTTGTTTGACAGGGCTCAATGATCTCGCAGAGATCAAACAAAATTGAATTTATTAAATTCCTCATTGCAATATGGAAGACATTTGCAAATTGAAATTGACTGAAAACTTGTGAATAACCTTAATCACCACAATGTTGTCATTAAAGTATGTTGATGAAGTACTTGATTGACTTGCTTGAAGAAAAACTATAGCATCTTGCAGTTTTTCCAAGTTTTTTGATTGTCGTTTCTTGAAAATAATCACTCTCCCTTCCACTAGTTTATTGCAATATGTTTAATAAACTGTGGCGTAGATAGCTTTTTCCTGTGGTAGTTGGAACTGTACATCTGACAAAAATTAGAAATGCAAGACATCTGCATTTACCACAAGTGGCATTCACTGATGCATTGCATCACCAATTTGTTTCAGAAAATTTTATGGTCTGGATCCATGTTTTGCTTTGTGTTGCCTCACTTAAATTTTTTGAGAAATAGATATCAAAAAGGTGCAGTCTCTGTGGTTCTCACTCCTTTAAACTTCCCAAAAATCTTTGGAGGGGAAGCCACCATCTCTACATGACCCCTATGTATGCCTCTGCAAATAAACAGAACTTGATGGGACTGGCATAATTACTTAGCAGCTTCAAAACTTCAGTGATGGGAATGTTTTATAAAATATTACAAATCTACAGTCACCCTTGAAGGATTGTTGAAATAACAGCTAAGAGACCTTCTACAGTCTTTCTGACATAAATATGACAATCGTATCATGTGATATGAAATTTCTTAAAATTGACTGGTTTTGTGTAATAAATAAATAAAATGTTGATCTTTTGTCTGTTTTATGTGAAAATGATCTGTCAGATCATTTTCAAGTTCATGTATTAACTCTTTCAAACAGTATGCATAAACTTTTGTGTAACAGATATTAGGACACTGGATAAGCACACAACCCAATGCACAATAAACTGGTAGTTTGAGATATAATTCATTCCTACATCTCTACAGAAGTGTAGGATAAAATTATTACTCAATCTTCCTATAAATGTTGACAGTGTTTATTATGGTCCTTGAAAGTCCCTGAATTGCAAAATGTGTTTTCAATGCCTTGAAAGTACTTGAAATTTGTCAATTAACCTTGAAAGTTCTTGATTTTGGAGTATGGTATGCTTCAAAATTTTAATTTCTATTCCACAGCAGTCAATGCTGTGCAACAGAAATTAAGTTTTAACCATTTTTAAAAATTAAAGACTTTGCAAACTAAAATCTGCTTCATTGTTCTATCAGATATCTTACATGACTGGTAAATATGGGTCTTCTTGATTTATGATCGAAACAAGTCCTTTTTTTTAACTGACATCCATATGCCTTAATAATAATTTTATTAAAAGCAGTTGAAAATAGCATAGAATAATTTCAACAGCTGTCTGAAGGGGCCTTGAAAATGCCTTTAATAGGTCCTTGAAAGTCCTTGAATTAGCCTCAGCCTTGCGACAATGGGCCCTGTATTGTATGAGATGATACCATCCAGGGTGTCATTGTTGAGAGGGTTAATAGAGAAAATATTCCAACAGTAATCTTGTAAAATATAAATAACATCATTTTAATCTTGAACCTCTGCTTTTCAGTGTATTGAGGAGAAAAGGGTTTCAACTAACTTCACATAACTTACCTAACTTTACTTGACATGTCTAGCAGACAACACTTGCAAAACATTTTGTTGAGTTACTAAAAAATTTAAATTTTTGCCTCCATAACATAGCTCATGACACCTCATTGGAATGAATTCATTCTGGTGCTGGGTGATAAACTAGGTTTTGGAGGCAAAAATTGAAAAAATAATAAAATTATAAATGCCAAATTTTGTGATTAGTGCTGTTTGATCGTGTCATTATGTTGGGTAAAGGGTTAATTGAAATGCAATCTCATACTCGAGTATAAAAAAAATGTGCAATGATGCTGAATTTCACTTTACAAGGTGCGAGTGATTTTTCGCACTAATTAAGGTGATAATATTAGTTAATTTATTTTAGTTTTTGTTTCTTGTTTGAGACGAGTGTGTAGTCACATGTCTTGAACAATAAATTTTTGATTGAGTATCTCATTTTTTCTATTCTTTTGTGTCTGATTGTAGTTGCTGATGCGTGAGTAACTATTTTAAAATGGAGTTATTAAATTGTATAAACTTTTTAACAGTGTAACAGCTTTGAGATATTATGTGAAATACAGATTCACATTTTACTCATGCAAGATGTGTATAATTATATGAAAATCATAATAGGCTTTTGTTTGTAATGTTATTTATGTGTCCACTGCATTTGAAATCACTTATCATACCATTTGTTTTGTTTCATCTAGAGTCCTCATATTTTGAATGGACTTAAATCGTCGCCTCAAAATTCTGACTTTATATAAAATTTTCACTGAGTAAAAATGTTAACATTAGTCTGCATCTTAAAGTCACTAACCTCTATCAATTTGAAATAAATTCACTGTTAATGCTTGGGCAACTCAGTTTTCACTGCATCACAATCATTTAGTTATGTAGTGTAGCAAAGGTCTCTTGTCAAGTCTCAAATAAGCCTCGAGTATTTGTGTGGAGAACACTGCCAAAGTACTATAGGATACAGTAACATGGTTACTTAACTTGTAGAGTGCTGGAAGTTCATATTTGGGCTTCAATTGGAAGTGCAGCTACTCAACTTAATGACTTCATATTCTGATGTACTTTATATTATATTTGAATTGAAATTATTTAATGTGTATGAATTTGCCAAGTTTGAATTTATGGGAGAGTGCCTATAAGCAGTCTCCCATAAATTCTGACTTGGCAAAATTGTAACAAGGCAAGGCCATGTAAACAAATTTTGTTGACCAAAAATAAAGCTTTCTAGTTAACTGATGCAGTGCTAGAAGCTCCCTATGTGGGCTGTGTTGAAAAGTGCTGGTTTCACCATTCAAAGATTTTGTTTCCTGTGGATGTGTCTCATATTCTTCCAAAAGCAAAATGTTTTGTGCATGGATTTGCCTTGTTACAATTGACTGGAGAGTGCCCCATAGGTACTCTCTTGTCAATGGTAATAAGGCAAATGTTTGTGGATAAACGCTGAACCAAAATTCATCTAGCATTCTACCAGTTTAAAACTAAGCAAAATAAAAATTACTCCCATTTTTATTGCATTTATATGACACTGGCCCTGACTTGCATTCTTTGAAAAAAGCTTTCTGTGAGAGCTTTCCACAAATCTCTACCAGAGATTGACATCATCAGTGATGATAAAACAACTAATGAGAAATTTATTGCAATTCTCAAAAAACGTAAGTAGACTGTGGCTGTAAATAAACTATAATTGTTGTAAATAAATTTTGTTACCGCATTTAATAACTGGGGTGCAGAACAGTAAAGAAACCTATCAAGGGGGGCAGAACTGTCCTACTCTGGGATATGTACTTTACAGTAATAAAGCTCGGCCAGAAGTAGACTGGCGCACAAGAAGACTGGGACATTTCCCAGTGGGCTGGTCAACCCAGTGCACAGTTCCTTGGAATAGGTTTGATCTGGTTGGAAAGATTTCTGTGAACCATTTTGATAACATGTCTCCATTCTCCATTATGATGAATCCAGCATCAACATGGCCTTCAGTAGTACGGGTGGATCCCTGTGGGACCCTTTGGGTAGTAATTCAGTGCTTGTTTACTGTGGTAAACAAGTTCTCCTTCACTGGTAAAATAGAACTCAAACCAATGAAGTGGCAACATAGGTATAAATGATTGGCTAAACTTGACTTCATACCTATGTTACAGTCATAATAGAGCCATAGATGCCCAAAGTAACCTAAAACACCACTAAATAAATAAATAAAATAATAACTGTGTTCTGATTTCAAGGGCTGCATAAGACTGTTCTTTGAAATATAACTGTTAAATCACTAGAAACTGGTAAGCATCAGGGATTCCCCATGGGAACCAGTGGAAATGATGCATTGCTTGTTAACTGCTGTAGAGACGTTTTTCTTCACTGGTATAATGACATGTCTGTGGTGGATGTCTTCTAAAGTGGGCATCATAATTATAAACGATCTGCTAAACTTGACTATATATTTGTGATGTGATCATGATATAGCCAAGTATGCTGAAAGTGACCTTAAACTTCAATAAAAAAAACAACCATCAGGGATGCTAGTTTTGTATTTTTTTGTCTGAAATTAGACTTTTGGAAGGTTCCCTTTGAGGTATGAAAAGTTTTCAATTAATATCTGTGAGATGGAAAAACTTGAATGGTTTCAGTGTATGCAGTGGCATGAAATAGAATCTTTACTTTTTAAAATATTTGTGCTCCTCCGATAACTGCAATGCAAGAAGCTGATAATGCTTGTGTGAGGGGTAACAATTTTTTAAACAAAAAAGTTGTTTTATAACTTATTGGAATGCTATTATTCTATTTTGGTGATTGGACTATCCTTCTGCCCATGTCCATTGATTGAAGCTAGTGGACTTGAGTGGAAAATAACACAGCAGTGCATGATAGTATGCATAGGAAGATGACCAATCATGAACATGACCAACCTGATTTGTGCTGGCTTTGATGGGTCAAGTCCCAACTGACTAAAATTCCAGCAACACCATCAAGACATGCCTTCTTTGAAGGCATGCCTTGAAGATTTAGTTGGAATATTAATCAGTAGGGTTTATAGTTAAAAAACTCAAGACTTCTTGGAACTTTATTGGTGAATAACTAAAACAAATGCCGTGTTGGGCCCCCAGCAGTCCAAATCAGGTACAGTGGAGCCCACTTAATTGGATATCTCTTTACTGAATAACCCTGTTAATTGAATATAATTTCCAAACACAAAACCATTTACCACACCTCCAGTACAAATTAGGCCTGTTAATTGAATATAGGTTAAAGAGTAAACTCCTGTTTATTGAATAAAAAATCTTGTAACCTGTCGAGAAATTACCTTGACTCTCCACAGTTTTCCTTTGTTTGTAGACCTATTTGGCCTCAGTACATCCAGTACAGGCATTTAATCTATTATATCTTGTTTGACAGAGCTCATGGAGCTCTGTCAAACAAGATATAATAGAATAAATGCTAAGTTTATCACTAGAATACAGGAAAGTGACACAATCCCTGTTAATTGAACACTCCTGTTAATTGAATAATTTTCATTGGCAAAGTGGCTATTCAATTGACAGGGTTCCACTGTACTACAGACCTCCATTGTATGACCAACTGTGTGTGTGACAAGTATCAAATCTAGTCTTTGAAGAAAGTACATATTTATTTTATTTATTTATTGGGGTATAACAACACTTTCAACAGCCAGGGTCACCTCGTGTCAGACAATTTTATGGGTGGAGGAAGCCGGAGTACCCGGAGAGAACCACTGAGCAACGGCGAGCAACTGTCAAGTCCCCTTGGCCAACATACTAACTCCACACAAGCAGGGTTAGCATTGGTTGAAGACAAGTGCACCACTGACGTGCAGTACGCCTCAGTACACAATGCCACCATTCCCCCATGTCGGCAGTGGTGGTGAAGTGTCTTGCCCAAGGACACAACTGCAGTTGCCGAAGGTGGGATTCGAACCGAGGACCTCTTGGCTTGCAGCCTGCACCTCTACCTACTGAGTCACCATGTCCCCGAAGAAAGTACATGATTACTAGCAAGACTGAATGAGTAGAAATTTGAGGTCCCGTCATGCAAATTTGCAGTCTATGAATCACTGGGCAATCTCTCGATGATCCATGGACAACAAATTTGCTTATTTGGTCCTCAAATTTCTGCTGGTCTAACAAGCAAGAGTGTGGTTCAGATGTCTACCTGCTGGAAGAAGGATTTTGTCCAAACATTTTCAAGTGCCAGAAAAAAGAAGACTTGTGGCCTCTTCCAAATAATGAGCTGATTAGCTTGTAAAAATTAAGTGGTGGTTAGAAACCAAGCCTGAATATAAGAAACCTGTCATTTGCAAAATTGGGTCCCCAGAGGGTGAATTTGCTGATGCTATCCCTTACAGTGGGACAATTTATCTTTCTGGTATGGCTTGAAACCTTGATTCAGACTGAGGTTCACAGAGGGTAAATTTAGTGATGCTACCTTGCTCTGCAGGGTAGCATCCCCAAATTCACCCTCTGGGGACCTCATTTTGCAGATGACAGTCTGCTTATTTTCAGGCTTGTTCGAAACAAAGCTCCTGATAAAACTTACATAAATATGGCAGTGCAGGTTTCATTTAACACAGGTGGCCAAGTTTAAAATCTCCCTGTGTGTATTTCATTTAGAATGGTAAGTAGAAAATGTTTACTGTCATGCATGGAGTGGTAGTCCTCTAAAAGTGGGCAGCATTGGTATAAACGTTAATTTATACTTGCTTTGTGGTCATGATATAGCCATAGATGCTGAAAGTGACCTTAAACATCATTTAATAAATTCATTCTCAAATTGCTTTTGTTTAGATTTTGTTCTCCAAAACATACCTTGTGGCCTATCGTTGGAAAAAATGTCATTGTGTTTGTGCTCATGAACTATGTTTTGGAATGAAAAAGTGAATACAAAGAAATATGTTGATATATTTCACATAGTAGTATTTAGGATTCAGTTGTTTTGGTGGGTAACTGGTTACACAACAGTACATTTGAAGACCTCAGTTGTGCCAGGTTTATTCTGACAACAAAGTGATGTAATCACTTCAAATGCAATGAACACCTAAGGACATTGTTAGCCTGTTAAACATAATATACAGAACGTTATTTGGCACATTGTATCTTGTTCATTTGAATGTTACACATTTCCACTGTTTCTTTCCTGGCAGTTCTAAATTTATCCTTCATTCTGCAATTCAGATCAATTTTTCCCATTGTTTGTGTACAATTTAAAAAAATTATACAACTTCAGGGTTTAAAATCCTTTCAAGAATCATAACAGATTCTCACAAATGATTCACGCAAGAAAAACAATGAGAATCAACTTTGATTCTCGCAAAATGTTCATTTGATTCTTGTTATAGTTTCTGAAAGTGTCCTTAGAGGCATGGAGAATTCTATGTATTTTTTGTTTGCTCCCTCATAATGAGGTAACACTGACTTTCAGCTGTGTCTGGTGACAGTAACGTCCACTGGCAAGACCAGTACACCACCAGAAGTCTGTATATTAGAATATTTTTTCTGCGTGTACATGTAAGGCAAGGGACCAGACCTGAAAATAAGCAGAATGAGGTCCCCAGAGGGTGAATTTGATGATGCTATCCCATACAGTGGGCCAATTTATCCTCTGGGTACCTCTTTCTGTTTAGTTTTCAGACCCTGATTCAGGTTGAGGTTCACAGAGGGTAAATTTAGTGATGTAGCATCACTAAATTCACCCTCTGGAGACCTCATTTTGCAGATGACAGTCTGCTTATTTTCTTGCTTGCAAGAGACTCACTAAAATAAGAAAGGGTTAATTAAACTCTAGTAAATATATAAATATGAGGACTGTATATTTACTATGGAATGGTTGCACTCACAAGGGTACTTTCAAATTTTCTAAATTATTTACTCACTGGAAATTGATTCTTGCTGCAGGAATTTGTGAGAATCCAGGCCATAAAATTTGAGAGGAACGATTTTATTGTTCCTTTGGTGGTTATCTAAATCAAAAAGAAGATAACCGAAAAGTTGTTCATCTGGAACTACAAACAGTTCGTCAAAATGTTGTGTCCTTTCACCTTATTTGATTGCACTGTTTTAAAATGTTCCTTTAGGAAGTCCCCCTCTCTTCAATGCTCAAACCCCCTAAGACAGCTAACACCCCTTGTGCTTGTAGCAGATGCTTTTGAAATATGTGAACTGTCATACAGTAGGGCCATCATGGATGGGTCAAAATCCATGGGTTGTCTTTTTTCCACGCATATAATTCAGAGATGATCCACTATGACACCTAGCAAAACTTCCACCCATGAAGCACAGGGATTACCCTGGTGCTTCATTGGTGGAAATTATGCTAGGTGCCATAGCGAATCATCTCGGAATTATATGCTTGGAAAAATGCTCACCCATAGATTTTGACTCATCCACGATGGCTGTACTGTAATCGGTCCTCTTTATTATATCCAGATGAACAGTAAATGAATTATCTCAAAATGTTATTCCCTGAAATCAAAACAAATGCTTGTGATTGTGACAAATTTTAAGGCCTGAGTTATTTTATGATAAACAGTTTTAGTTTTACCCAACAAATCGGCTGCATCCACCTGCATAATTTACAAATTAATCAGTTGAAAAACATATATTTTTCAAGCATTTCAATAAAACAAGATCATGTGACAACCCTCATTGTAATGGGCGCATCGAGATCGTTCCATTGGAGGTCACAGGGTATCGCTTTGTTGAATTTTTTTTTTTAAATTAAAAAACAATTAAAATAATAAATTTTTGTATGCTGTGCCTTGGGTAAAGAGTTAATCCTTTACCTACCTCATAGAAACCCTGGGAAGTGAATTGGAGATTGTTTACTGTATTTAGTAAACAAGTTCTGATCACAGGTGAAATAGGCACAGGAACTGGTAACCAACACTTTGGGTGGACAACATAGGTATAAACAATTGGCAAAACTTGACTACTTACTTGTGTTGTGGTCATGATATAGCCATAGCTGCTGAAAATATGGCCTTGAACACCAATAAATAAATAACAATCACTTACCTAACAAACAACACATGTACACACAGAAAAAGTTCATGACTCATTTTTCTTTTTAAATAGTTGTTTCCAAAACGTAGCTCATGACACATCATCAGATCAAACTCAACAAGTCTGTTCCTATTAGAAGCCATGGGCGATTGTTTGAAGAAAAATTACGAGTTTAATTTCAGTGTTTTCGGCAAGTTGTATAAGGTAAATGGGCAACACACTGCATAGTGATATCAGAATATCAAACTTTTAGCCTACAAATTTTCCCATAATGCATCTGGAAAATTAACCAATTCAATCTTGTTTGACACAGCTCAATGAGCTCTGTCAAACAAGGTTGAATTGGTTAAATTCCCAGTTGCATCATGGGAAAAAACTTGTTGCTTGAAATTTTGTTATTTTGGCATCAGTTGCAGAGGGATAACACATTGAGCTGATAATATGCTGTGATCTGAACCACTGTTGGAAAGGCTGCATGCATTCCAATGGTATCTCAAATAACAGCATGTCCACAAATTCACACCAAGCTTTTGTCATTGTTGGAAAATGGACCACCCCAATTGAGCTGACAGCATAGTAACAGTTGAAGCGAGATATAATGTGGGAAACATGTGTTCTGCATAACTTTTTATCCTGCTGAGCAAATTGCTGTTGCCAATGAAATCTATTTCTGCCAATTTGTAAATTTTCATCAGACTCACATTTTTCACTTAAAACATAAGTCAATACACATCAGAATATACCTAGAACTTGCTCATTGGGCTCAACTTGGTCTGTATTAGCCCTTGTTTTGGAGGTGAAAAATGAAATTATGTGAAAATAAGTTCTTACATCAGTGGGATAAATGCTTAGATAATACAGTTTGACAGGACAATCTGCCTGTTGCATAATAGAAATAATGCGACAAGAATAAAAGAGTAACAATTCATATCTTTGATATTCATTTTATTAACTTTATGTGATTTGTCAGTAATAAATATAGATCATGAACATCAAAATGGGATGTTTTATATTTTATTCTTTCAACTACCAGTCCACTCATTCCTCAACACATAAGGGCCTAATTGTAATTCTGCTTTTTTCTTCTTAAGAACAGGTGTCCCAATTAGTCATTCTGTTAATTTCCTGGTTAAATCCTGCCTAGACTTGACAAGAAACCACTATAAAGTCAAAGAGCTAAGCTTTCCAGGGCCCCAGGCCTTTTATCCTTATCTAAAGGAACAACCAGAATGTGAAGCTTTATTCACAAAAAACACCTTTCAGATTTTAGTTTTTAGCTCACCTGACTTTCAGTCAGGAGAGCTACAGTGATCAATCACCGTCCGTCGTCTGTGAACATGGTGTTTGCGTCTTCTCCTCCCAAACCACTGAACCAATTTAATTGATATTTGAGATAATAGTTTGTTATGACATCGCAATTTGATTTTGTTCAAATCAAGTTGCCTCGCCCATTGGTAGGGCCACACCCAAAAAGTGTGCTGAAATCTTAAAAAATCTTCCCATAAACCAGCAGTGGCAGAGACTTGATATTTGGTGTGCAGCTTCCTTTTGAGGTGTAGACTCAGATTTGTTCAAGAGAAGTTTGTGGGGTTATATTTGCCGTCGTTATAGGAGGGGCAAGAATATTTGCCCCTCCCAAAATTTCTATTTTCCAAACCGAGAGGCAGATTTGGACCAAATTTGATATGAGGGCTTATTGGGTCATAAGTACTTAATTTATGCAAAAAAAAATTTTCCCGTTGCCCCATGGGAATCGCAGGAGCTAAAAATAGAAAAAAATTAAAACACCCATATCTCCAAAACAACACGGCACTGAGAATTCTTATTTGGTGTGAAGATTCCTTAGGACCAACAGAATGGAATGATCAAAAATAATTGCTATCAGTTTTATCATGGGGTACTTTTCTGGTACTTTGAAAAACTGCTGAGTCTGAATTTTTTAACACTGTGGGTAATGGAAAAAACAAAAAAGACAACTTTTCTCCCAAACCACTGCTCTAAAAGCTTTCAAATTTCACATATAACATCTTTGGAAGATTGTTTCACAAGTTTATTGAAATCAATTCCCTGGGTCTATATTTGGGCTCTCTATGGGAGCCCAAATGTTTAAATTAGTGCAGTATGAGGAATGTTCTTAAAAAATCTTCTTCTTAGATCTAGCAATAAGAATCTTTTGATATTTGGCATGCAGCATCCTTACGGGGGCGAGATTCAAGTTTGTTCAAGCCAAGTCCCAAGGTTCATATTTAGGCTGAAAATTTGGGGTCCCATTGCAGACTTAGAAATTTGGGACCAAAATCCAGAAATTTTTTTTTTGTTTTTTTTTATGCGTTTCGGTAAATTTTAAGACAATTTTTTTTTTTTTTTTTTGTTTCTGCTGAAAATTTGGGGGTGGGTGAGACTTCTGTGTTTCGGTCAATTTTAAGACAAACAAAAAAAAAAAATTTTCTACACTGAAAATTTGGGGTCCGGGGGGGACTTTCTGGACCAAAATCCGGAAATTTTTTTTTTTTGTGTTTTTTATGCGTTTCGGTCAATTTTTAGACAAACAAAAAATTTTCTTTTTTACACTGAAAATTGGGGTCCTGGTGGGACTTTTTTGGACCAAAATCCGGAAATTAGTTTTTTGGTTTTTTATGCATTTTGGTCAATTTTAAGACAATTTTTTTTTTTTTTTAATACTGAAAATTTGGGGGCCTGGTGGGACTTCGAAAATCCGGAATTTTTTTTGTTTGTTTTTTTTTATGCGTTTCGGACAATTTTAAGACAAACAAAAATTATTTTTTTTACACTGAAAATTTGGGGTCCGGGTGGGAAAATTTTGTCCAAAATCCAGAAATTTTTGTTTTGTTTTTTATGCGTTTCCAATTTTAAGACAAAACCCTGAAAATTTGGGGTCTGGGTGGGACTTAAAAAATTTTGGACCAAAATTTTTTTGTTTTTTATTTGTTTTGGTCAATTTTAAGACAAAAAAAAAAATTTTTACACTGAAAATTTAGGTGCCGGGTGGGACTTGGAAACTTTTGGACCAAAATCCGGAAATTTTTGTTTTGTTTTGTTTTTTATACGTTTCGGTCAATTTTAAGACAAAAAGAATTTTTTTTTTACACTGAAAATTTGGGAGCCGGGTGGGACCGGAAATTAGTTTTTCAGTTTTTATGCGTTTTGGTCAATTTTAAGAAGAAAAAAAAATTTACGTTGAAAATATTTTGTTTTGGACTTCAAAAATTTCCAAACAAAAATTAACAAAAAATCTGTTTTTTATGCGTTTATCTCAATTTTGGAATGTAAAAGTGCAGGAACTGAAAATAAAAAGAAAAATCCTGTGTATTGTGTGGGCACAACTGCTTCATCTAGTTGGTATATGCTTTTCTTAGGAGGGGCGTATGCAGCTTATTCAAATTAAGTCCCTGGTTTGATATTTAGACTACCATGTCAGGTGTGCGCCCTCAGGCCCCCTGGGGCCTCTTGTTCAATTTTTGCCTAAAAAACCTAGCTAATGACCCCTGAGTGGAACAGGCTTGTTGAGCTCATTTTAATGAAGGACCATAGCTATGTTTTTGAGACAAAGTTATTTATTCAGCCTTTTTTGAAAAGTGTTATCTGCTATCCATTCTAAGTAAAAGGTTAGAGGTTGTCTTCCGGCTGGGGGCGCGGTGGCTCAGTAGGTAGAGGTGCAGGCTGCAAGCCGAGAGGTACTCTGTTCGAATCCCACCTGCGGCAACAGCGTTGTGTCCTTGGGCAAGACATTTCACCCCCATTGCCCATCTGGGGGCACGGTGACATCGTGGACTAAGGCGTACTGCACGTCGATGGTGCACTTGTCTTCAACCAATGCTAACCCTGCTGGTGTGGAGTTCATATGATGGGAGCTGACAGTTGCTCGCCATTGCTCGGTGGTTCTCCAGCTTCCTCCACCCGTAAAACTGTCATGGTCATGATTAGCCACAGTGCAGAAATATATGACCCTAAACCCAAATAAATAAATAAATATTTGGTCGTGATTAGTCAACTGTGATGGCTACAGGTGCCCAAAGCCCGAAAATCTTGAGCACAGTCTACAGGTCATATTTATGAAGGGATTTCATTGTAACTTCGTAGGATCACTCCAGATGATGCCCAGATGGGAATGTCCCCTTTTGGTTGCGATCATTCAACCATGATGGATGCCCGAGCCCGAATACCTTTAGCACAGTCTACAGGTCATATTTATCAAGGGATTTCATTGTAACTTGGTGGGTTTGACTTCATATAATGTCTAGATGAGAACGTCCCCTTTTGGACACGATTGGGCAACTGTGACAGCGACAGGGGCCCGAAGCCCGAAAACCTTTAGAACAGTCCACAGGTCATAATTATGAAGGGATTTCATTGTAGTTTGGTAGGATGACTCCAAATAATGTCTAGATGAGAACGTCCCCTTTCGGTCGCGATCATTCAGCCTCGATGCCCGAGCCCAAAAACCTTTAGCATATTCTATAGGTCGTATTTATGGAAGGATTTCATTGTAACTTGTTAGGTTGACTCCATATAATGCCTAGATGATGACATCCCCTTTTGGTCGTGATTGGTCAACTGTGATGGCTACAGGTGCCCGAAGCCCGAAAATCTTGAGCACAGTCTACAGGTCATATTTATGAAGGGATTTCATTGTAACTTCGTAGGACCACTCCAGATGATGCCCCGATGAGAATGTCCCCTTTTGGTTGTGATCATTCAACCACGACGGCTGCCCGAGCCCAAAGACCAACAACCTTTAGCACAGTCTACAGGTCATATTTGTGAAGGGATTTCATTGTAACTTGGTACGTTGACTTCATATAATGTCTAGATGAGAACGTCCCCTTTGGATGCAACTGGGAAACTGACGGCTACAGGGGCCCGAGGCCCGAAAACATTTAGAACAGTCTACAGGTCATAATTATGAAGGAATTTCGTTGTAGCTTGGTAGGATGACTCCAAATAATGTCTAGATGAGAACGTCCCCTTTCGGTCGCGATCATTCAGCCTCGATGCCCGAGCCCAAAAACCTTTAGCATAGTCTAAAGGTCGTATTTGTGGAAGGATTTCATTGTAACTTGTTAGGTTGACTCCATATAATGCCTAGATGATGACTTCCCCTTCTGGCCGTGATTGGTCAACTTTGATGACTACAGGTGCCGAAGCCCGAAAATCTTGAGCACAGTCTACAGGTCATATTTATGAAGGGATTTCATTGTAACTTCGTTGGATCACTCCAGATGATGCCCAGATGAGAATGTCATCCTTTTGGTTGCGATCATTCAACCATGATGGCTGTCCGAGCTCAAAGCCCGAAAACCTTTAGCGCAGTCTACAGGTTATATTTATGAAGGGATTTCATTGTAACTTCATAGGTTGACTTCACATAATGTCTAGATGAGAACGTCCCCTTTGGACGCAATTGGGAAACTGACGGCTACTCTGGGACCCGAAGCCCGAAAACCTTTAGCACAGTCTACAGGCCATATTTATGAAGGGATTTCATTGTAACTTGGTAGGTTGACTTCATATAATGTCTAGATGAGAACAGCCCCTTTTGGACACCATTAGGCAATTGTGACGGCTACAGGGGTCTGAAGCCCGAAAACCTTTAGCACAGTCTACAGGTGATATTTATGAAGGGATTTCATTGTACCTTGGTAGGATGACTCCAAATAATGTCTAGATGAGAACGCCCCCTTTTGGACGCGATCATTCAGCCTTGATGGCTGCCCGGGCCCAAAACCTCAAAACCTTTAGCATAGTCTATAGGTCATATTTATGGATGGATTTCATTGTAACCTGCTAGTTTGACTCCATATAATGCCTGGATGATGACATCCCCTTTTGGTCGTGATTGGTCAACCGTGACGGCTCCGAAGCCCGAAAACCTTGAGCACAGTCAGGTTATATTTATGAAGGGATTTCATTGTAACTTGATAGGATGGCTCGTTTTGGAATAATTTCACTGTAACTTGGTAACTTTCGTTGATATACGTTAACTGTGAGGGCCACATACATTAACTGTGAGGTCATATTAACCCGCCCCTCAGCTCTTTAGTACAGTGTACACCTCATATTATTTTTATCAAAAACATAGCATACAGGGAACAGAAATTAACATATTCCCAATTATCACAATTCTTGTCTTATTTCATAATCCTTTCATAAACATTGAACGTTATTCTTTTCATCAAACCCAACACACAAGTTTAAGCTACAGTGTCATTGACACTTTCATTGAATACCCTTATTACTTACAAAAATGATCATCGTTGATTTCCACTTCCAATAAAAGAAGTTATGTTTATTTACCATCTACAGGTTGGGTGCTGTGAGGGGCTGAAAACAGCCGATTTTATCAAAGTGTTGATGTTTGAGAGCCCGAGGAGGGTTAACAAACGCTTATCAGAATATTTTGTCCTTGCAGTTTGTAATGTCTCACGAAGACCTGGGAATGACTAGTTTTCTCTTGAAAATCTGCACGACATTTTTTGAGAAATCAACTTAAAACATGATATTTAAGCATTTGAGGGGAATCACTCTTAAACCAGTCCAAAACGGGTTAACACTTGGTTTTGTGAATAACCTTATTACTTACAAAAATCGTCCTCGGTGAATTCCACTTCCAACAAAGGAGATTATGATTATCTCTCAGGTACACAGTGGGTGCTGTGGGTGCCCAAAAACGGCACATTTTCTGAAAATTACGATGCTTGGCAGTCTGTAGAGGGTTAATAAAAGCTCACCGGAATATTTTGTCCATGCAACTTGTAATGTCATAGCAAGACCGGCGAATAGCCAGTTGTTCTTGAAAACCTACAGGATGTTTTGAGAGAAATCCACAGAAAGGGGTACTTTAAGATTTTAATGGGTATCTCTCTTTTACCAGCCCAAAATTTGTTAAGACTTCGACTTTTGAATACCCTTACCACTTACAAAAATGTTTTCCTATCAATTTTGCGTTCGATAACAGAAGGTACCGTTCTCTGTGGTATACCCATTGGGTGCTGTTGGTGTCCAAAAACAGCCCGTTTTATCACACTTTTTACTTTTAGCAGTCCGCGTAGGGTTAACAAATGCTCACCGGAGTATTTTGTCTATGCAGCTTGTATTGTCACACCAAGACCTGTGCGTGGCCAGTTTTTCTTGAAAATCTACAAGACTCGTTCAGAGAAATGCACAGAAAACATGAATGTTTGAGCTTTTTGAGGGGTATTGCAGTTTAACCAGCCCAAAACGGGTTAAGGCTTGGTTTTTTGAATACTCTTATTACTTACAGAAATGATCTACGGTGAATCCCACTTCCAATGAATGAAGTTATGTTTATCTCTCGTGTATCGCCCGGGTACTTTGGGGGACAGAAAACAGCCCATTTCATCAAAATTTCGATGTTTGGCAGCCTGTGGAGGATTACCATATGTATCGCCTAATATCTTTTGTATATGAATGGTCGTGTTACAGAAAGGTCTAATAATGATGAATGTTTAAATAAAATCTACAAGGCGTGTTTCGAGAAAGTGCCTATAAACCCAAATTTTGGCAGCTTTTTGCCAATTCTGACGTAATAAGGGTTAAATAGAAAATTCCGCTTCGGTACATTTTTAGATTTTGTACCCCTCTATGCGTGTGCAAAATTGTATGACAATCGGTTCGAAAATGGCTTCTGAATCGTACAGACAAAATGTGTGTGTGTGGGGGGGGGGGGGGGGGGGGGGAACCAAAAACTAGACTTTATGATTCTCGAGAATCATGGCTTTTCCCGACAAGATTCCATGAATTTTTATGATCCTGAAGTGTCTGAAGAATTGTTTTTAATTGTATCATTAAAGTATTTTTATGGATGTCTTGAGAAAAGTGGGTTTTATAGTCTCAAATGACCCAGTGTGATAAAAGAACGTTTTGGTTAAATCGTCATTGTTTGTGAAGAGGGTTAATATCAATATCAGCGCCTGAGAATCAGTGTCTAATGCAAATAGCCCATTGTATCTCAAATTTATCTAAAATTTTGATATTTGAAGGTTTGTGGAGGGTTGATGAAGGCTTGCGAGAAGAATTCTTATCCAGGGTTTATTTGTTCTTGAAAATCTGTAAGAACCACAGAAAACGTGAACTTTAAATTCTTAAGCATGTCATGTGTCCCTGTATCAATTATCTCCTATTAGACCACAGTTGTTATGCATGATTATGCCATTTTTTCACACCTTGTAGAGCTCACCTATCACCTGTCTATTAATGTAGAACTACATTTCTCTCCAATTGGTTTTTCCCAGTAGGATTAGTTTTATTTATTACAATGAATTATTACAGACAACAATAATTACATACGTGAATAGGAAGTGTTGTTTGTACATATGTGTAGATAAAATATACCCTGGGACGGAGAAGGGGGAGTATAGCCGTCTTACAAACTAGTATATATCTAGCCCCACTGCCCATGTTGGCGCCATGCACTGCATTTGATAACTGCCTTACAGTGTGGTAAATATACCTGCCCCCCTTCCCATGTTGGGGATCCCCACCTTTTATTGTAAGGTTCCTTAGGCACAACATAGCGTCCGTAAGATGGCTATATACTGCCATGTCAGCACCCTGGGGAGGATGAGGGGCAGTTTATAGCCGTTTTACAGACTAGTATATACCTGGACCCACTGTCGGGGAAATGCTATAGTGTCAACACTATTTGATATTATAGGTAACTGATCCCGTTGTAGCTAACGTTGTTTACTGCTTTTTATCATGCAATGGCGGGGCGCGGTGGCGTTGTGGTAGCCGGTTCTCGTCAGATCACCGAAGTTAAGCAACGTTGAGCTTGGTTAATCATTCGATGGGTGGCCGTCTGAGCGATCAATTCGGACTCCCGTGTTGTGTCCTTGGGCAAGGCACTTAACTTCGATTGTCCATATTGGGGCACGGTGCCGCCATGTACTAAGGCATACTGCACGTCGATGGTACGCATGTCTTCAACCAATCTAACCCTGCCTGTGCTGCAGTTCGGAGTTACGATGTTGGGAAGCTGGCAGCTGCTCGTCGTTGCTTGGTGGTTCTCTCCAGGTACTGCGGCTTCCTCCACCCGTAGAACTGTCACGGTCATGATTAGCCATTGTGCATAAGTATATGCCCTTAAACACCAATAAATAAATAATAAATAATACCATGCAGGGCGGTGTGGAAAACGAGGTAAGGCGAACCTTTCAATGTGTGTTTGTTTGGAGAAAGAGGCAGGGAGGAGGTGGTAAGCTTGGTAATTTTGTTGGGATAAATCGACCGCTGGCGTGGGACACCGTGGAATTGACCAATGACACGGGACACTGTGAGAGTGGAACTTATGGGCGGTTATTCTTGATAATAAATAAACATACACTTACTTTTGAGTTTATGCAAGGTGAGTATAGTAGTCTCAAATGACTCAGTTTGATAAAAAATTGTTTAGGTAAAAACCATCATTAACGGTGGAGAGGGTTAATATCTATATAGTCGTCCGACAAGTTAATGACCGACAAAAGCAGTTATGTTTGTTTGACACATACCCACTGTGTGCTGTGTTTATTTGAAAATGGTCCATTTTATCTCAAATATATCCAAAATATATATGTCTGGCAGATTGTAGAGGGTAAACAAGTGCTAACAGGAATATTTTTCCATGCAACTTGTAATGTCACACCAAGAACTGTGAATGGCCATTTTTTCTTAAAAATCTATAAGATGTTTTCAGAGAAATCCAGGGAGAACATGAATTTTACGCTTTTGATGGTATCATTGTTTATTACATGCCCATGCAGTCTCTCTTATGCAATACGGCGTGCAATACAGCTGTGCAATACGGAATTCCGTATTGCACACCAACCTGTTCCAACCGGGACTTTTTTATGCAATGCGACTGCATAAAGTGCATGGTGTTTACCACCGTTGATAGAAAAGAAAATTAGGTCAGTAGGTGCTTGGGTCATGTAATAAATACAAAACCACATGTATGTTTCAATGAGTCGTTTTGTATTCAATTCGTCAGATGTGCGTAGAAAGAAAACGTCTCGACCTTCGGTCTCGACATTTTCTTCCTACGCACATCTGACTCATTGAATACAAAACGACTCATTGAAACATACATGTAGTTTTGTCTATTTATCCAGTCAAAAACGGGTTAAGGGCTGTTTTTTGAATTCCCTCATTACTTACAAAAATCATTCTCAGTGAATTCTACTTCTACTTATGTTCATCTCTCCTCTTAACTTTGGGCGCTTTGGGCATGCAAACACAGACCATTTTATCAAAATTGTGATGTTTGAGAACCTGCATAGTGTTAACAAATGCTTACTGGAATATCTTGTTCATGCAACTTGTAATGTCACACTAAGATCTGAACATGGCCAATATTTGTCTTGAAAAACTACGAGAGGCTTTTAGAGAAATCCTCGGAAAATATGAATTTTTAACCTTTTGAAGGGTATCGCTTTGTAACCAGCCCTAAACGGGTTAATGCTTGGTTTTGTGAATACCCTCATTACTTACAAAAATTATCCTTAGTGAATTTCACTTCCAATGAGGAAGGTTATGTTTATCACGCAGGTACACATTGGGTGTTATGGGTGCCCCCAAAAAGTCCATTTTCTCAAAATGTCTATACTTTGCAGGCTCTGGAGGGTTAATAAATGCTTACCGGAATATTTTGTCCATGCAACTTGTAATGTCACTCAAAGACTTGCAAATGGTCATTGTTTCTTGAAAACTTGCAAGATTTTTTGGAGAAATTCACAGAAAACGGTAATTTTAAGCTTTTGAGGGGTATATCTCCTTAACCAGTCGACAATGGGTTAAGACCTCGATTTTTGAATACCCTTACTACTTACAAAAATGTTTCCCTATCAGTTTTGCGACCGGTAAAAGAAGTTACGTTTCTCTGTGGCATTTTCATTTGATGTTGTTAGTTTCCAAAAACAGACTATTTCTTCAAAATTTGTGGCATGGAGGGTTAACAAATACCTACCAGAATAATTTATCCATGCAACTGGTAATGTGATACCAAGACCTATCAACGGCCATTTTCTCTTGAAACCCTACAAGATGTTTGTAAAGAAATCCAGAGAAAACGATTTTTTAAGCTTTCGATGGGTATCCCTGCTAACCTCCCCAACAGGGGTTAACGCTTGGTTTCTTGAATACCCTTATTACTTACAAAAATGGTCTTCGGTGAATTCCACTTCCAACAAAGGAGATTATGTTTGTCTCTCGTGTACACATTGGGTGCTGTGCGTGTCCGAAAACAGCCCATGTCAACAAAATCACGATGCTTGGCAGATTGTAGATGGTTAATAAGCGCTCACCGGAGTATTTTGTCCCTGCAGCCTGTAATGTCACATAAAGACCTATGAATAGTCAATTTTTCTTGAAACCCTACAAGTTACTGTTAGGGAAATTCACAGAAAACAGGAATTTAAAGCTTTTAAGGGATATCTCTCTTTAGCCTTCCCAAAATGGGTTAAGACTCCGACTTTTGAATACCCTTACTACTTACAAAAATGTTTCCGTATAAATTGTGTGCTCGATAAAAGGAGGCACTTTTCTTTGTGGTGTACCCATTGGGTGCTGTTGGTGTTCAAAAACAGCCATTTTATCACAATTTTGACGTTTAGCAGCCCTGGAAGGGTTAACTAACGATGACCGGAATATTTTGTCCATGCAACTTGTAATGTCACACCAAGACCTGCGAATAGCCGATTTTTTCTTGAAAACCTACAAGATGTTTTTAGAGAAATCCACAGAAAATGTGTATTTTAAGATGTTAATGGGTATCTCTCTTTAACCAGCCCAAAATCGGTTAAGACGTCGAATTTTGAATACCCTTACCACTTTCAAAAATATTTTCCGATTAATTTTGCGTCCGATAAATGAAGGCCCCTTTCTCTGTGTATACCGTTTGGGTGCTGTTGGTGTCCAAAAACAGCGCATTTTATCACAATTTTTAAGTTTAGCAGCTCGGGGAGGGTTAACTAATGCTGACCGGAATATTTTATCCATGCAACTTGAAATGTCACATCAAGACCTGGGAGTGACAAATTTTTCTCGAAAATCTACAAGACTCGTTTAGAGAAATCCAGGGAAAACGCTAGACTTTATGATTCTGGAGAATCATGGCTTTTCCCGATTAGATTCCATGATTTTTCTTGACCCCACGGTGTCTGATGAATTGTTTTAAACTGTCTCACTAAACTTCCTTCATTGATGTTATGAGAAAGGTGAGTATAGTAGTCTCAAATGACTCGGTTTGGGTTTGATAAAAAAATGTTTAGGTAAAACCCATCTTTAATGGTAGAATGGGTTAATATCAATATCAATGTTTCCCTATCAGTTTTGCGTCCGGTAAAAGAAGTTACGTTTTTCTGTGGCATTTCCATTTGATGTTGTTGGTGTCCAAAAACAGACTATTTCCTCAATTTTTTTTTACATTTAGCAGCCCATGAAGGGTTAACAAATGCCTACCAGAATAATTGATCCAGGCAACTGGTCATATGACACCAAGACCTATCAACGGCCATTTTCTCTTGAAAACTATCAACGGCCATTTTCTCTTGAAAACCCCACAAAATGTTTGTAAAGAAATTCAGGGAAAACGATTTTTTAAGCTTTTGATGGGTATCCCTGTTAACCTCCCCAACAGGGGTTAACGCTTGGCTTTTTGAATACCTTTATTACATTTCAAAAATGGTCTTCTCTGAATTCCACTTCAAACAAAGGAGATTATGTTTATCTCTCATGTATACATTAGGTTCTGTGCGTGTCTGAAAACAGTCCCATGTTAACAACATTACGATGCTTGGCAGCTTGTAGATGGTTAAAAAAACGCTCACCGGAGTATTTTGTCCATGCAACTTGTAATGTCACATAAAGACCTACGAATAGTCAATTTGTCTTGAAACCCTACAAGTTACCGTTAGGGAAGTTCACAGAAAATGGGAATTTGAAGCTTTCAAGGGATATCTCTCTTTAGCCTCTCCAAAATGGGTTAAGACGTCGACTTTTGAATACCCTTACTACTTACAAAAATGTTTCCATATAAATTGTACGCGCGATAAAAGAAGGCACTTTCCTTTGTGGTGTACCCTTTGGGTGCTGTTGGTGTGCAAAAACAGCCCGTTTTGCCCCAATTTTGACCTTCCGCAGCCTGGGGAGGGTTAACTAATGCTGACTGGAATATTTTGTTCATGCGACTTGTAATGTCACACCAAGACCTGCAAATAGCCGATTGTTCTTGAAAACCTACAAGATGTTGTTAGAGAAATCCACAGAAAACAGGTATTTTAAGATTTTAATGGGTATCTCTCTTTAACCAGCCCCAAATGGGTTAAGACGTCAAATTTTGAATACCCTTACCACTTTCAAAAATATTTTCCGATCAATTTTGCGTCCGATAAATGAAGGCCCCTTTCTCTGTGGTATATCGTTTGGGTGCTGTTGGTGTCTAAAAACAGCCCATTTTATCACAATTTTTACGTTTAGCAGGTCGGGGAGGGTTAACTAATGCTGACCGGAATATTTTATCCATGCAACTTGTAATGTCACACCAAGACCTCAGAGTGACAAATTTTTCTTGAAAATCTACAAGACTCGTTTAGAGAAATCCACGGAAAACATGAAGTTTTGAGCTTTTTGGGGTATTGCTGTTTAACCAGCCCAAAACGGGTTAACACTTGGTTTTCTGAACACCCTTATTACTTACAAAAATGATCCTCGGTGAATTCCACTTCCAATGAAGGAAGTTATGTTTACCTCTCGGGTATCGTTTGGGTGCTGTGGGGGTCTGAAACCGGCCCATTTCATCAAAATTTCGATGTTTGGCAGCCTGTGGAGGGTTACCATATGCATCGCCTAATATGTCGTGTGTATCAAAGGTTGTGTCATAGGCAGGTCTAGTAATGATGAATGTTTAAAAAAAATCCTAAAGACGTGTTTCGAGAAAGTGCCGATAAACCCCAATTTTGGCAGTTTTTTGCCAATTCTGGCGAAATAAGGGTTAAATCGAAAATTCCGCTTCGGTACATTTTTAGATTTTTTGCCACTCTATGGGTGTGCCAAATTGTGTGAAAATCGGTTCGAAAATGGCTTCTGAATCGTACGGACAAAAATGTGTGGAAAAAAAAAAAAAAAAAAAAAAAAACCCAAAAAACTAGACTTTATGATTCTGGAGAATCATGGCTTTTCCCGATTAGATTCCATGATTTTTCTTGACCCCACAGTGTCTGATGAATTGTTTTTAACTGTCTCACTAAAGTTCCTTCATTGATGTTATGAGAAAGGTGAGTATAGTAGTCTCAAATGACTCGGTTCGGGTTTGATAAAAAAATGTTTAGGTAAAACCCATCATTAATGGTAGAATGGGTTAATATCAATATCAATGTTTCCCTATCAGTTTTGCGTCCGGTAAAAGAAGTTACGTTTCTCTGTGGCATTTCCATTTGATGTTGTTGGTGTCCAAAAACAGACTATTTCCTCAATTTTTTTTACATTTAGCAGCCCATGAAGGGTTAACAAATGCCTACCGGAATAATTGATCCATGCAACTGGTCATATGACACCAAGACCTATCAACGGCCATTTTCTCTTGAAAACCCCACAAAATGTTTGTAAAGAAATCCAGGGAAAACGATTTTTTAAGCTTTTGATGGGTATACCTGTTAACCTCCCCAACAGGGGTTAACGCTTGGCTTTTTGAATACCTTTATTACTTACAAAAATGGTCCTCTGTGAATTCCACTTCAAACAAAGGAGATTATGTTTATCTCTCATGTATACATTAGGTGCTGTGCGCGTCTGAAAACAGTCCCATGTTAACAACATTACGATGCTTGGCAACTTGTAGATGGTTAAAAAACGCTCACCGAAGTATTTTGTCCATGCAACTTGTAATGTCACATAAAGACCTACGAAAAGTCAATTTGTCTTGAAACCCTACAAGTTAGGGTTAGGGAAATTCACAGAAAATGGGAATTTAAAGCTTTCAAGGGATATCTCTCTTTAGCCTGCCCAAAATGGGTTAAGACGTCGACTTTTGAATACCCTTACTACTTACGAAAATGTTTCCATATAAATTGTACGCGCGATAAAAGAAGGCACTTTTCTTTGTGGTGTACCCTTTGGGTGCTGTTGGTGTGCAAAAACAGCCCATTTTATCACAATTTTGACTTTCAGCAGCCCGGGGAGGGTTAACTAATGCTGACCGGATTATTTTGTTCATGCGACTTGTAATGTCACACCAAGACCTGCAAATGGACGATTTTTCTTGAAAACCTACAAGATGTTGTTAGAGAAATCCACAGAAAACGGGTATTTTAAGATTTTAATGGGTATCTCTCTTTAACCAGCCCAAAATGGGTTAAGACGTCAAATTTTGAATACCCTTACCACTTTCAAAAATATTTTCCGATCAATTTTGCGTCCGATAAATGAAGGCCCCTTTCTCTGTGGTATATCGTTTGGGTGCTGTTGGTGTCTAAAAACAGCCCATTTTATCACAATTTTTGTGTTTAGCAGCTCGGGGAGGGTTAACTAATGCTGACCGGAATATTTTATCCATGCAACTTGTAATGTCACACCAAGACCTGAGAGTGACCAATTTTTCTTGAAAATCTACAAGACTCGTTTAGAGAAATCCACGGAAAACATGAAGTTTTGAGCTTTTTTGGGGTATTGCTGTTTAACCAGCCCAAAACGGGTTAACACTTGGTTTTCTGAACACCCTTATTACTTACAAAAATGATCCTCGGTGAATTCCACTTCCAATAAAGGAAGTTATGTTTACCTCTCGGGTATCGTTTGGGTGCTGTGGGGGTCTGAAACCAGCCCATTTCAACAAAATTTCGACGTTTGGAAGCCTGTGGAGGGTTACCATATGCATCGCCTAATATGTCGTGTGTATCAAAGGTTGTGTCATAGGCAGGTCTAGTAATGATGAATATTTAAAAAAAATCCTAAAGACGTGTTTCGAGAAAGTGCCGATAAACCCCAATTTTGGCAGTTTTTTTCCAATTGTGGCTAAATAAGGGTTAAATCGAAAATTCCGCTTCGGTACATTTTTAGATTTTTTGCCACTCTATGCGTGTGCCAAATTGTGTGAAATCGGTTCGAAAATGGCTTCTGAATCGTACGGAGAAAAATGTGTGGGAAAAAAAAAAAAAATAAAATAAATAATAATAATAATCCATAGAAAAACAATAGTCTTTTCCAGAGGGAAAAGCCTAAAAAAAAAAAAAAAAATAATAATAATCCGTAGAAAAACAATAGTCTTTTCCAGAGGGAAAAGCCTAATGAAGTTTTGAGCTTTTTGGGGGTTTTGCTGTTCAACCAGCCAAAAGGCATACTACTGCTCGTCGATGGTGCACATGTCTTCAACTGCTGTAACCCTGCTTGAGCGGAGCTTGAACAGAGTTAGAATGTTGAGGAGCTGACTATGGGAGCCCAAATGTTTAAATTAGTGCAGTATGAGGAATATTCTTTAAAAATCTTCTTCTTCAGATCTACCAATAAGAAACTTTTGATATTTGGTATGCAGCATGTTTAGCGGGGGGGGGGGGGGGGGGGAGGTGGGGGGGGGGGGTGGAGAGAGAGATTCAAGTTTGTTCAAGCCAAGTCCCTGGGTTCATATTTGGGCTCACTGTGGGAGCCCAAATTATAACTTAGTTCAAATTGAGGAATTTTCTTTAAAAATCTTCTTCAGATCCAGCAGTCGGAATGTTTTGATATTTGGTATGTAGCATCCTTAGGGCGTGAGATTCAAGTTTGTTTAAGCCATGTTCCTAGGTCCATATTTGGGCTCACTGTGGGAGCTCGAATTGTAATTACTTCTTCTTCTTCACCGCCACCAGTCAGAATCTTTTGATATTTGGAAAACGGCATCCCACTGGAGGTGAGATTCAAGTTTGTTCAAGCAAGTCCCTAGGTTCATATTTGGGCTTCCTATGGGAGCCCGAATTATAACTCTGTTCAATATGAGGAATATTCTTTAAAAATATTTTTTTTTCAGATCCACTGGTCTGAATCTGGATATTTGGTATAAGCTTTTCTAAGGAGGGGTAGATGCAACTTGTTGAAATCAATTCCCTGGGTTTTATATTCAGACTACCATGTCAGGTGAGCGCCCTCAGGCCCCCTGGGGCCTCTTGTTTTTATTTCACTGTATTAATTTTTGTTGTTGAAGGATTGTGGACAGAAAATGTCACGACCCAGTGACGATCTGGTTGAAATTCTCTGTCCACCTTTGTCATATAGAACTGTGAGTTTCATATTGAATATATGTACTGTTTTTCTGTGCACCTCTTTTTATGTGGTGTCTATATTCTCTGTAGTTCTGTGTGTTAATTCAACATACACATACATAAGCTATGATTTGGAGGCATAAATGAAAATCTTCAGTTATTCAGGTATTTTTTTTTGTGTTATTGTCATCTTTTATCTGTGTTAATTGAAGGGATAAGGATGTTATGTTTGAATTGAGTGTTATATGGGCTTTTTAGGCTTTTCCCTCTGAAAAAGACTATTGTTTTTCTACAGATTATTATTATTTTTTTTTTTTAGGCTTTTCCCTCTGGAAAAGACTATTGTTTTTCTACGGATTATTATTTTTTTTTTTTTTTTGTTTTTTTTTTTTTTTAGGCTTTTCCCTCTGGAAAAGACTATTGTTTTTCTACGGATTATTATTTTTTTGGGTTTTTTTTTTTTTTTTTTTTTTTTTTCCACACATTTTGTCCGTACGATTCAGAAGCCATTTTCGAACCGATTTTCACGAAATTTTGCACACGCATAGAGGAGCACAAATTCTAAAAATGTACCAAAGCGGAATTTTCGATTTAACCCTTATTTCGTCAGAATTGGCAAAAAACTGCCAAAATTGGGGTTTATCGGCACTTTCTCGAAACATGTCTTGTAGATTTTTTTAAAACATTCGTCATTGCTAAACCTGTCTGTGACACACCCTTTGGTACACACTACATATCAGGCGATGCATATGGTAACCCTCCACAGGCTGCCAAACATCGAAATTTTGATGAAATAGGCCGGTTTCAGGCCCCCACTGCACCCAAACAATACACGAGAGATAAACATAACGTCCTTTATTGGGAGTGGAATTCACCGAGGATCATTTTTGTAAGTAATAAGGGTGTTCAGAAAACAAAGCGTTAACCCATTTTGAGCTGGTTAAACAGCAATACCCCCATAATGCTCAAAAGTTCGTGTTTTCCATGGATTTCTCTAAACGAGTCTTGTAGATTTTCAAGAAAAATTGGTCACTCTCAGGTCTTGGTGTGACATTACAAGTTGCATGGATAAAATATTCCGGTCAGCGATAGTTAACCCTCCCCGAGCTGCTAAACGTAAAAATTGTGATAAAATGGGCTGTTTTTAGACACCAACAGCACCCAAACGATATACCACAGAGAAAGGGGCCTTCATTTATCGGACGCAAAATTGATCGGAAAATATTTTTGAAAGTGGTAAGGGTATTCAAAATTTGACGTCTTAACCCATTTTTGGCTGGTTAAATAGAGATACCCATTAAAATCTTAAAATACCCGTTTTCTGTGGATTTCTCTATCAACATTTTGTAGGTTTTCAAGAAAAAATCGGCTATTTGCAGGTCTTGCTGTGACATTACAAGTTGCATGAACAAAATATTCCGGTCAGCATTAGTTAACCCTCCCCGGGCTGTTGAAGGTCAAAATTGTGATAAAATGGGCTGTTTTTGCACACCAACAGCACCCAAAGGGTACACCACAAAGAAAAGTGCCTCCTTTTATCAAGTGCACAATTTATACGGAAACATTTTTGTAAGCAGTAAGGGTATTCAAAAGTCGACGTCTTAACCCATTTTGGGCAGGCTAAAGCGAGATATCCCTTGAAAGCTTTAAATTCCCATTTTCTGTGAATTTCCCTAACGATATCTTGTAGGGTTTCAAGACAAATTAACTATTCGTAGGTCTTTATGTGACATTACAAGTTGCATGGACAAAATACTCCGATGAGCGTTTATTAACCATCTACAAGCTGCCAAGCATCGTAATTTTGTTAACATGGGGCTGTTTTCAGACATGCACAGAACCCAATGTATACATGAGAGATAAACATAATCTCCTTCGATGGAAGTGGAATTCACAGAGGACCATTTTTGTAAGTAATAAAGGTATTAAAAAAACCAAGCGTTAACCCCTGTTGGGGAGGTTAAAACGGATACCCATCGATAGCTTAAAAAATCGTTTTCCCTGGATTTCTTTACAAACATTTTGTGGGGTTTCCAAGAGAAAATGGCCGTTGATACGTCTTTGTGTCATATGACCAGTTGCGTGGATAAATTATTCTGGTAGGCATTTGTTAACCCTCCGTGGGCTGCTAAATGTAAACAAATTGAAGAAATAGTCTTTTTGGACACCAACAAATGGAAATGCCACAGAGAAACTTCTTTTACCGGACGCAAAACTAATAGGGAAACATTGATCTTGATATTAACCCATTCTACCATTAATGATGGGTTTTACCTAAACATTTTTTTTTTATCAAACCCAAACCGAGTCATTTGAGACTACTATACTCACCTTTCTCATAACATCAATCAGGGAACTTCAGTGAGACAGTTAAAAACAATTCATCAGACACTGTGGGGTCATGAAAAATCATGGAATCTAATCGGGAAAAGCCATGATTCTCCAGAATCATAAAGTCTAGTTTTTTTTTGTTTTTTTTGTTTTTTTTTTTTTTCCACACATTTTTGTCCGTACGATTCAGAAGCCATTTTCGAACCGATTTTCACACAATTTGGCACACGCATAGAGTGGCAAAATATCTAAAAATGTACCAAAGCGGAATTTTCGATTTAACCCTTATTTCGCCAGAATTGGCAAAAAACTGCCAAAATTGGGGTTTATCGGCACTTTCTCGAAACACGTCTTTAGGATTTTTTTTAAATATTCATAATTACTAGACCTGCCTTTGACACAACCTTTGATACACACGACATATTAGGCGATGCATACGGTAACCCTCCACAGGCTGCCAAACATCGAAATTTTGATGAAATGGGCCGGTTTCAGACCCCCACAGCACCCAAACTATACCCGAGAGGTAAACATAACTTCCTTTATTGGAAGTGGAATTCACCGAGCGAGGATCATTTTTGTAAGTAATAAGGGTGTTCAGAAAACCAAGTGTTAACCCGTTTTGGGCTGGTTAAACAGCAATACCCCAAAAAAGCTCAAAACTTCATGTTTTCCATGGATTTCTCTAAACGAGTCTTGTAGATTTTCAAGAAAAATTGGTCACTCTCAGGTCTTGGTGTGACATTACAAGTTGCATGGATAAAATATTCCGGTCAGCATTAGTTAACCCTCCCCGAGTTGCTAAACATAAAAATTGTGATAAAATGGGATGTTTTTAGACACCAACAGCACCCAAACGATATACCACAGAGAAAGGGGCCTTCATTTGTCTGACGCAAAATTGATCGGAAAATATTTTTGAAAGTGGTAAGGGTATTCAAAATTTGACGTCTTAACCCATTTGGGGCTGGTTAAAGAGAGATACCCATTAAAATCTTAAAATACCCGTTTTCTGTGGATTTCTCTAACAACATCTTGTAAGTTTTCAAGAAAAAATCGGCTATTTGCAGGTCTTCGTGTGATATTACAAGTTGCATGAACTAAATATTCCGGTCAGCATTAGTTAACCCTCCCCGGGCTGCTGAAGGTCAAAATTGCGATAAAATGGGCTGTTTTTGCACACCAACAGCACCCAAAGGGTACACCACAAAGAAAAGTGCCTTCTTTTATCGCGCGTACAATTTATACAGAAACATTTTTGTAAGTAGTAAAGGTATTCAAAAGTCGACGTCTTAACCCATTTTGGGCAGGCTAAAAAGAGATATCCCTTGAAAGCTTTAAATTCCCATTTTCTGTGAATTTCCTTAACGGTAACTTGTAGGGTTTCAAGACAAATTGACTATTCGTAGGTCTTTATGTGACATTACAAGTTGCATGGACAAAATCCTCCGGTGAGCGTTTTTTAACCATCTACAAGCTGCCAAGCATCGTAATGTTGTTAACATGGGACTGTTTTCAGACACGCACAGCACCTAATGTATACATGAGAGATAAACATAATCTCCTTTGTTTGAATTGGAATTCACAGAGGACCATTTTTGTAAGTAATAAAGGTATTCAAAAAGCCAAGCGTTAACCCCTGTTGGGGAGGTTAACAGGGATACCCATCAAAAGCTTAAAAAATCGTTTTCCCTGGATTTCTACAAACATTTTGTGGGGTTTTCAAGAGAAAATGGCCGTTGATAGGTCTTGGTGTCATATGACCAGTTGCATGGATCAATTATTCTGGTAGGCATTTGTTAACCTTTCATGGGCTGCTAAATGTAAAAAAAAATGAGGAAATAGTCTGTTTTTTGGACACCAACAACATCAAATGGAAATGCCATAGAGAAACGTAACTTCTTTTACAGGACGCAAAACTGATAGGGAAACATTGATATTGATATTAACCCATTCTACCATTAATGATGGGTTTTACCTAAACATTTTTTTGTCAAACCCAAACCGAGTCATTTGAGACTACTATACTCACCTTTCTCATAACATCAATGAAGGAACTTTTGTGAGACAGTTAAATACAATTCATCAGACACTGTGGGGTCAAGAAAAATCATGGAATCTAATCGGGAAAAGCCATGATTCTCCAGAATCATAAAGTCTAGTTTTTTGGGTTTTTTTTTTAGGCTTTTCCCTCTGGAAAAGACTATTGTTTTTCTACGGATTATTTTTTTTTTTTTTTTTTTTTTCCACACATTTTGTCCGTACGATTCAGAAGCCATTTTCGAACCGATTTTCACGTAATTTTGCACACGCATAGAGGGGCACAAAATCTAAAAATGTACGCAAGCGGAATTTTCGATTTAACCCTTATTTCCTCAGAATTGGCAAAAAACTGCCAAAATTGGGGTTTATCGGCAATTTCTCAAAACACGTCTTGTAGATTTTTTTTATACATTCGTCATTGCTAGACCTGTCTGTGACACGCCCTTTGGTACACACGACATATCAGGCGATGCATATGGTAACCCTCCACAGGCTGCCAAACATCGAAATTTTGATGAAATAGGCCGGTTTCAGGCCCCCACCACACCCAAACAATACACGAGAGATAAATATAACTTTCTTTACTAGGAGTGGAATTCACCGAAGATCATTTTTGTCAGTAATAAGGGTGTTCAAAAAACCAAGCGTTAACCCGTTTTGGGCTGGTTAAACAGCAATACCCCCATAAAGCTAAAAAAAATTGTATTTTCCGTGGATTTCTCTAAACGAGTCTTGTAGATTTTCAAGAAAAATTTGTCACTCCCAGGCCTTGGTGTGACAATAGAAGTTGGATGGACAAAATACTGCGGTGAGCATTTGTTAACCCTCCACGGGCTGCTAAAAGTCAAAATTGTGATAAAATGGGCTGTTTTTGGACGCCAACAGCACCCAACGGGTACGCCTCAAAGAAACGTGCCTTCTTTTATCGAGCGCACAATCTATACGCAAACATTTTTGTAAGTAGTAAGGGTATTCAAAAGTCGAAGTCTTAACCCATTTTGGACAGGCTAAAGAGAGAGACCCCTTAAAATTCCCATTTTCTGTGGATTTCTCTAAAAACATCCTGTAGGTTTTCAAGAAAAATTGACTACTCGCAGGTCTTTGTGAGATATTACAAGTTGCATGGACAAAATATTCCGGTGAGCGTTTATTAACCCTCTAGAGGCTGCCAAGCATCGTAATTTTGTTGAAATGGGCTGTTTTCAGGCACGCACATCACCCAACGTGTACCTGAGAAATAAACATAATCTCCTTTGTTGGAAGTGGAATTCACCAAAGACCATTTTTGTAAGTAATAAGGGTATTCAAAAAACCAAGCGTTAACCCATTTTGTGGTTGTTAATAGTGATACCCATCAAAGGCTTAAAAATTTATGTTTTCCCTGGATTTCTTTACAAACATCTGGTAGGGTTTTCAAGAGAAAATGGCCATTGATAGGTCATGGTGTCACATTACCAGTTGATTGGATAAATCATTCCGGTAAGCACTTGTTAACCCTCCATGGTCTGCTAAATGTCAAAATTTTGAAAAAATAGTCTGTTTTTGAACAACAACAACATCAAATGGGAATACAACAGAGAAACGTAACTTCTTTTACCGGGCGCAAAACTGACAGGGAAACATTTTTGTAAGTAGTAAATGTATTCAAAAATCGAGGTCTTAACCCATTTTTAACTGGTTAAGGAGATATACCCCTTAAAAGCTTAAAATTCCAGTTTTCTGTGGATTTCTCAAAAAAAAAAAATTCAAGAGCAATTAACCATTCGCAGGTCTTCGAGTGACATTACAAGTTGCATGAACAAAATGTTTTGGTAACCATTTGTTAACCCCCCAGAGGCTGCCAAGCATTGACATTTGGAGAAAATGGGCTGTTCTTGGGCAACCATAACACCAAATGTGTACCTACGAGATAAACATATCCTCCTTCATTGGAAGTGGAATTCACCGTCGATCATTTTTGTAAGTAATGAAGATATTCATAAAATCAATCATTAACCCTTTAGAGCTGGTTAAAGAGAGATACCCCTCAAAAGGTTAAATATTCATGTTATCTGAGGATTTCTTTAAAAACATCCCGTAGATTTTCAGGAAAAAATGGCCATTCTCATATCTTAGTGTGACATTACAAGTTGCATGTACAAAATATTCCTGTAAACTTTTGTTAACCCTATGCAGGTTCTCAAACATCAAAATGTTGATAAAATAGGCTGTGTTTGCGTACCCACAGCACCTGAAGTTGGGAGGAGAGATCAAAATAAGTGGAAGTAGAATTCACTGAGAATTATTTTTGGAAGTAATAAGAGTATTCCAAAAACAACACTTAACCCGTTTTGGGCTGGAAAAACAATGATACCCATCAAAAGCTTAAAATTCCTGTTCTCCCTGGATTTCTCTGACAACATCTTGTAGATTTTAAAGAAAAAATGGCCATTCACAGTTCTTGGTGTGACATTACAAGTTGCATGAATAAATATTCCTGTTGGCACTTGTTAACCCTCTACAAGCTGCCAGACATGAATATTTTGGTTACATCTGAGATAAAATGGACCATTTTTAAATTGACACAGCACTCAGTGAGTATGTATCAAACAAACATAACTCCTTTTGTCGGTCATTGACTTGTTGGACGACGATATTGACATTAACTCACTCCACCGTTAATGATGATTTTTACCTAAACAATTTTTTTATCAAACTGTGTCATTTGAGACTACTATCTTCACCTTTCTCATAACATCAATGAAGGAACTTCAGTGAGACAGTTAAAAACAATTCATCAGACACTGTGGGGTCATGAAAAATCATGGAATCTCATCGGGAAAAGCCATGATTCTCCAGAATCATAAAGTCTAGTTAGGCTTTTCCCTCTGGAAAAGACTATTGTTTTTCTACCGATTCAGAAGCCATTTTCGAACCGATTTTCACACAATTTGGCACACGCATAGAGTGGCAAAATATCTAAAAATGTACCGAAGCGGAATTTTCGATTTAACCCTTATTTCGCCAGAATTGGCAAAAAACTGCCAAAATTGGGGTTTATCGGCACTTTCTCGAAACACGTCTTTAGGATTTTTTTTAAATATTCATAATTACTAGACCTGCCTATGACACAACCTTTGATACATACGACATATTAGGCGATGCATATGGTAACCCTCCACAGGCTGCCAAACATCGAAATGTTGATGAAATGGGCCGGTTTCAGACCCCCACAGCACCCAAACGATACCCGAGAGGTAAACATAACTTCCTTTATTGGAAGTGGAATTCACCGAGGTTCATTTTTGTAAGTAATAAGGGTGTTCAGAAAACCAAGTGTTAACCCGTTTTGGACTGGTTAAACAGCAATACCCCCAAAAAGCTCAAAACTTCATGTTTTCCGTGGATTTCTCTAAACGAGTCTTGTAGATTTTCAAGAAAAATTGGTCACTCTCAGGTCTTGATGTGACATTACAAGCTGCATGGATAAAATATTCCGGTCAGCATTAGTTAACCCTCCCCGAGCTGCTAAACGTAAAAATTGTGATAAAATGGGTTGTTTTTAGACCAACAGCACCCAAACGATATACCACAGAGAAAGGGGCCTTCATTTATCGGACGCAAAATTGATCGGAAAATATTTTTGAAAGTTGTAAGGGTATTCAAAATTTGACGTCTTAACCCATTTTGGGCTGGTTAAAGAGAGATACCCATTAAAATCTTAAAATCCCCGTTTCTGTGGATTTCTCTAACAACATCTTGTAGGTTTTCAAGAAAAATCGGCTATTTGCAGGTCTTAGTGTGACATTACAAGTCGCATGAACAAAATATTCCGGTCAGCATTAGTTAACCCTCCCTGGGCTGCTGAAGGTCAAAATTGCGATAAAATGGGCTGTTTTTGCACACCAACAGCACCTAAAGGGTACACCACAAAGAAAAGTGCCTTCTTTTATCGCGCGTACAATTTATACGGAAACATTTTTGTAAGTAGTAACGGTATTCAAAAGTCGACGTCTTAACCCATTTTGGGCAGGCTAAAGAGAGATATCCCTTGAAAGCTTTAAATTCCCATTTTCTGTGAATTTCCTTAACGGTAACTTGTAGGGTTTCAAGACAAATTGACTATTCGTAGGTCTTTATGTGACATTACAAGTTGCATGGACAAAATACTCCGGTGAGCGTTTTTTACCATCTACAAGCTGCCAAGCATCGTAATGTTGTTAATGGGACTGTTTTCAAACACGCACAGCACCTAATGTATACATGAGAGATAAACATAATCTCCTTTGTTTGAAGTGGAATTCACAGAGGACCATTTTTGTAAGTAATAAAGGTATTCAAAAAGCCAAGCGTTAACTCCTGTTGGGGAGGTTAACAGGGATACCCATCGGAAGCTTAAAAATCGTTTTCCCTGGATTTCTACAAACATTTTGTGGGGTTTTCAAGAGAAAATGGCCGTTGATAGGTCTTGGTGTCATATGACCAGTTGCATGGATCAATTAATCTGGTAGGCATTTGTTAACCCTTCATGGGCTGCTAAATGTAAAAAATATTGAGAAAATAGTCTGTTTTTGGACACCAACAACATCAAATGGAAATGCCACAGAGAAACATAACTTCTTTTACCGGACGCAAAACTGATAGGGAAACATTGATATTGATATTAACCCATTCTACCATTAATGATGGGTTTTACCTAAACATTTTTTTATCAAACCCAAACGGAGTCATTTGAGACTACTATACTCACCTTTCTCATAACATCAATGAAGGAACTTTAGTAAGACAGTTAAAAACAATTCATCAGACACTGTGGGGTCAAGAAAAATCATGGATTCTCCAGAATCATAAAGTCTAGTTAAACATGTTTCTCAATCCCAAGATGAATCTCTCCTTCTTGCTTATTTTACAAACCCACAACTGGAGATCCTTGATCTTGATACACATTTTATCCCAGAGGTCTAATTCCTGAAACTTTGTCAATGTTTTACTTATTTCATGTGTGTCATATTGTTGGGTGGACGCTTGGTTTTCTGAACACCCGTATTACTTACAAAAATTATCCTCGGTGAATTCCACTTCCAATAAAGGACGTTATGTGTATCTCTCGTGTATCGTTTGGGCGCTTTGGGGGCCCGAAAACAGCCCATTTCATCAAAATTTCGATGTTTGGCAGTCTGTGGAGGGTTACCATATGCATCGCCTAATATGTCATGTGTATCAATGGTCGTGTCACAGGCAGTTCTAGCAATGATGAATGTTTAAAAAAAATCTACAAGACGTGTTTCGAGAAAGTGCCGATAAACCCAAATTTTGGCAGTTTTTTGCCAATTCTGACGAAATAAGGGTTAAATCGAAAATTCCGCTACGGTACATTTTTAGACTTTGTGCCTCTCTATAAGTGTGCAAAATTTTTTTTGCTCAGTGTCAACGGCCTTAATTTGGCCTTGTTTTTTTATTGACACTTTTTGTTTTCGAGGTTTTCACCCTCTTTACCTGACCAGGTTTTTTAGGCTTTTCCCTCTGGAAAAGACTATTGTTTTTCTACGGATTATTATTTTTTTTTTTTTTTTTTTTTTAGGCTTTTCCCTCTGGAAAAGACTATTGTTTTTCTACGGATTATTATTATTTTTTTTTTTTTGGGGGGGGGGGGGGGGGGGGGGGGGGGGGGGTTAGGCTTTTCCCTCTGGAAAAGACTATTGTTTTTCTACGGATTATTATTTTCTTTTTTTTTGGGGGGGGGGGGGGGGTGTAGGCTTTTCCACACATTTTGTCCGTACGATTCAGAAGCCATTTTCGAACCGATTTTCACAAAATTTTGCACACACATAGAGGGGCACAAAATCTAAAAACGTACCGAGGCGGATTTTTCGATTTAACCCTTATTTCGTCAGAATTGGCAAAAAACTGTCAAAATTGGGGTTTATCGGCACTTTCTCGAAACACGTCTTTAGGATTTTTTTTTAAACATTCATCATTGCTACACCTGCCTGCGACACGACCTTTGATACACACGACA